>VMDO01025998.1:0-27354 GCA_007922755.1 Pedetes capensis | reverse complement strand
ATGATAAGACAAATCTCATAGTATCATTGTGAAGAGTAAACGAGAAACTTAGATGAGCTCTGTGCCCTGGATATGTTGTTGTTGTTGTTGTTAGGTGCCATCAGGTCAGTATCCCACTCATAGTGACCCTATGTACAACAGGCGAACCACTATTGTCAGTGCTTCTCTGCTGTTCATAGGGTTTTCAATGGCAGATTGACTTTTGGGAGCGGGTTGTCAGGTCCTTCTCCCAAGCCTACAGTATCTGGTGTTCCCAGGCGGTCTCCCATCCAAGTACTAACCAGGCCTGACCCTGCTTAGCTTCCAAGATCTGATGGGATCTGATGCCATGGTGGTATGGCTGCAGAACAATAAATATTAGTAATTATTAATATCTGATCATACATAGAAGGCAACCTGAGACTTGATCTATAAAAGCAGATGGAGAAGTGCAGGCTTCATGTTTTAAGCCTATTTAGGGTATCCCAAGCAACTCTGAGGCTGGAGAACAGATCAACAAAATGGAAACTTGAGAATAACATTGGCTGCTCTGGACTATGGCATGAGTGCATCCTAACTCTGCTACTCACTAGGTGGATGCTTGCACAAGCTGACCTGGCATAGGAGTAGATACTCAGTATATGAGAATAAGTATTACTATAGGTACATAGGAAAAATGGCTTGAGACTGGCACTTAGAGTCTGGATGTGTTTAAACTGTGGAGGGCTTGTATATTGCATGTATTATTCAACTATTGCTACAATAATGTTGTGTAATAACCTCCCAAATTTTAGTAGCTTATGACAACAAACATGTATTTGCTAACTTACAAGTGGGTCACTTGAGGTTTGGCTTATTTCAGTTGATTTTTTTGTGGGGCCTGCTTTGGTTCAGCTGGGCTCGGCTCCAGGCAGTAAGCCAGTTCTGCTCCACATGTCTCATTCTGGGACCTGTAGCTAGCAGTATGTGGCATTCATTTCTGCACATACATTTCTCATGACAATAGTTGAAGCCAGAGGGGAGGATCCAAGCCATTTAAGCATATTTCAAATCGGCTCACACCATATCAGCCAACATTCTGTCGACCAGTGCAAGTCACACAGGATGGGAAAGTGCACTGTATTGCCATTACAGCCAGAATTGCAAAGTCCCATGGCAAAGGATATGACACTATAATTCTATTACAGAGGAGAGGGAAGAATTAAGAACAATAATCTAGTCTCTGTGTTTGGAGTCTGGATGCATTCTATAAATTAAAAGATCCATTAAAGATATTATATTGAGGAAACAGCATGATTAGATCTGAATTTTGGAAAGTTCATCCTGATCACTAAATGGAATGTGAATGAAGCAAGGAAGAACTAAAGGTTAATAGCAGAGGTTACAGAGAGTGCTTTGAGCATATGGGCCAGACAAGATACAGTTAGTATATAAGATGGCATGAAGATAAATGTGAAAAAAGATGAGTTAGGATTAGAAAGACTTGGTAACTGTCTGCATGTGGTGGGGGGCAGGGTTAACAAGGGGGAAAGATAGAGATGACCCAGAAGTTCCTAGGTTAGACAACTAGGTGGATAGTGATGGTATATTCTGAAGTAGAATTGTAGGAAGAGCACTTTTCTGACATAAAAAGGTAGTAAATTGTATTTTAAACAATGCGGTGGCTTTGTAACATGTCAAATTGCCTAGGCTAATCTTTGTTTCCCAGAATTCTTTCCCCTAAACATTTCTAGGTAAGGTTGATCACAGGAAAGCTTTTGTGTGAGATTCAGAAGGTATACATACATGAAGAAGGATTGATACTATTTTGTTATTCTTTGAAGGTTGATGCAGGGACACTGGGTGATGTCGCAGTTCATGCACATTATCACTAATGTGTTGGCTCACCTGTTTGGTGTGGGGTAGCACCTGGGTCTATAGCAGCTGCTTCTTCCCTCTGACCCTCATTCTGCTTCTCCGAGTCCTGGAACAGAGGCATAATTAGCTCCAAAACAAAACATGCACTCTTCTGTGGTAGGACATCTACTTGGTCAAAGCTACAGACATAGGCCATGAGAGACAGCCATAGGTTCTAGTACTTTCTCATGGCTTGCTATTTGTCTTGGCTTCACTTCACTTCATAGCCATTCTCCCTTCCCAACTGCCTGCTCTGCTGAGTTAATCTCCAGAATCTAATGTAAAGATCACAGCCATACAGAAACCATTTGCCAACTTTTACAAGTACAAAAAGTTGTCTTAGTAAGAAATCATAGATGCATGTAATTTCCTAATGGTTCTACCACTCTGATAAAACCCTGACTGATGCAAGAAGATTGAGTCTGAGATGTCATTAGTAAGTCTGTATAGAAATAAGAATTCTGGCCTATACTGAGAAAAGTGAGCAGAAATGTAGAGTTGATAATACTGGCTAGGAAGTAGAAATTGATGGTGCAGGAAGAGATGCATTTCATTAAAATACTAAGGAACAATGCCTGAAGATAGAACTAGGGAAAATGCAACGTTTGAAAGTCTGGAAGAAGGAGGAAAATCAGGAACAAGCAAGCAACACTCACAGAGATAAGGAGAAAATGAGGAGCAAGGGACACTCTGGAAGCCAAAGAATGAAGTATATGAGAATAGAGGATATGATGGGTGGCCCAGTCCTGCACAAAGGTCAAAGAGAATGAGAAGTAGAAGATAAAAGGCCACCAACTTCTAGAATTAGTAGGGTCACAGTAGGTGGAAATAGCTGTGAGGTACAGTCTACTCTCAAAAGCTGGGTGAGACCTCAAGGAATAGATAAGTCATCTGTTTTTCAGAGTTGGGAGGGATGATGACAATGGCAAGAGATTTCCTTAGAATGATTGCAATCTTAACCTCTCTGTATTCAGAAGGGAGGAAATGAGTTGAAGATGACCAGATCCCAGAGAGAATAAAGATAATGAATGTAGTGTGCACTGTTATGCATGATAGGAACAAGTCCCTCTACAGATAAGTCAGCTTGGATCAAACTCATTAGAGACAAAGCTTCTTCCAAGGCAGGAAGGGAAGAGAGAAGCAGAAGCATGACAATGTATAGGAATTACTTGAAAGTATTATTTTCATAGCCTGCAGCTGTAGCCCTGTGGCATCCGATCCTGCCAGATCTCGGAGGCTAAGCAGGGCCAGGCCTGGTTAGTACCTGGATGGGAGACCGGCTGGGAACACCAGAAGCTGTAGGCTTGGGAGAAGGACCTGGCAACCCCCTCCAAAAAATCAATCTGCCATTGAAAACCCTATGAACAGCAGAGAAGCACTGACAATAGTGTTTCCCTTGTTGTACAGAGGGTCGCTATGAGTCGGATACCAACTCCATGGCACCTAACAACAACAACAACAACAATTATTTTCATAGTAATGTAGATAGCCATATCATTATAACTGCTGGGGCTTTCTATCCTACTCTACATAAAAGCACTGTGTTCCCACTTTCTTGTGAGCCCCTGGAACAATTTTCACCCAAAGGGGGCCTTTTTTTTCCATTTTGCATGAAGATGTTATATAGGCCATCATGAATGCCGCTAACATCTTGCTTCAGAGGTAGATGGAAAACCTATTTCTATCTTAGACATTAGGGAAATGGGAACATGGAAGAGTACTCTAACCTTTCTGGGAAGCTAAGAAAGCAAAACAAACACTCTCTGTGACTCTCTATGGTGCTAAAGGGAAGAAATAATTGAAAAGAAGAGTAAATGTCTGAAGTAACCATTTGGAAGAAAAGTGAGAATTAGCTAAAATGATTGTTCAGCAATCCAAAGAAGACTGGAAGTCAAAAAGCTTATAATTCATTTATTCACTTATTCAATTATTCAACAAATAATTATTAAATATCATGTACCAGGTACTGTTCAAGCTACAGAAAATATGTGGTAAACATGAAAATAATTAATGTAGGCATCCTGGAGATGATGGCAAAACGATGATAAATGTTGTGAAAGAATCACAGGCTAAGTGATTTTGAGAGTGATGGAAGTAAGCAATGCCAATTTAGATAGGATATTCAAGGAGTGCCTCTCAAAGGAGGTAACATTTGAACAGGGCCCTGAATGTAGTAAGGGAGAAAACTATGTAAAGTCTCCCATCACCACCCTCCAAAGCTGTTTCAAGCAGAGGTAGCAGCAAGTGGAAAATCCCAAAGGGTGAAATGAGTTTGGTATGTTTGAAGGACACCAAAATGACCAATGTGACTGTAGCCATTGGTTTGAAGAAGGGAGGGAGAAATGATAGAAGATGAGATCATATGGTGGGTGGGCTTCAATAACATCCAATCTTGTAGGCCATAATAAGATGATTGTGTTATAATTATTCTATGTGTGAGGAAATCTGTTGGGGACATTTTGAGCAGGAGTGTGCCATGATGTGGTCATACTGACTGCTGAGTGGGTAGTAGTGAAAGCAGAGACTCTCCTTCAGAAGGCATGGCAGTGGTTTATGTGAGAGATAAAGTAGCCTAGGAGAGCATTTTATGTTGTAAGAAGTGGTCAGACTATGAACATAATTAGATGGATTAGATATTAAATGTAAACAAAGGAGTGTTATCAATGATAACTGCTAGGTTTTTGGCCTGCACACCTGAGGGAATTGTGTAAGTGGAGTGCTAAGAAATGCTTAGCAAATGGCGCTTTGAGGGGAAAAAATTTGTAGAATTTTGCCAATCTCCATAGTATAAATGTACTCATGAGAAGTCTGTACATGGACAGGAGGCAGTCATTTGAACTGAACAAGGAAGCATTGCTTGGTTTAGTCAAGAAAGGTGTGTTTCAGGGCTCTATACTTTCACCATACCTCTTCAATCTCTATGCTGAGCAAATAATCCAAGAAGCTGGACTTTATGAAGAAGAATGTGCCATCAGGATTGGAGGAAGACTCATTAACAACCTGTGTTATGTAGATGACATAACTTTGCTTTCTGAAAACATGGAAGGTTTGAAACACTTACTGATCAAGATCAAAGACCAGCCTACAGTATGGTTTGCACTTCAACATCAAGAAAACAAAAATCCTTACAACTGAGTCTGTAAGCAACTTCATGATAAATGGAGAAAAGACTGATGTTGTCTGAGATTTTGCTTTACTTGATCTACAATCAACACCTACAGAAGCAGCAGCCAAGAAATCAAAAGATGCATTGAACTGAGAAAAGTCATTGCAAAAGACTTCTTTGAAGTGTTAACAAGTAAAGACATCACACTGAAGAGGAACATGCACCTGACTCATGCCATGGTATTTTCGGTTGCATCATATGCTTGAGAAAGCTGGGTGTTTACTAAGGGACATATGAGAAGAATTGTTGCTCTTGAATTATGGTGCTGGAGTCGAATATTGAATATAACATGGACTGCCAGAAGAACCAACAGATCCATCCTAGAAGAAGTTCAACCAGAGTGATCCTTGGAAGCAAGGATGGCTAGACTGCATCTTATGTATTTTGTACATCTTGTCAGGGAGGACCAATCTCTGGAGGATATCATATTTGGGAGAGTAGTGTATCAATGAACAAAAAGAAGACCCTCACCTAGATGGATTGACACAGTGTCTGAAACAATGGGCTTAAACATAAAAAAGGTTGTGTGCATGGCACAGTGTCAGGGAGTGTTTCATTCTGTTATACATAGGGTTGCTATGAGTCAGACATGACTCAATGGCAATTAACAACAACATTCCACAAATATTTCCCTCATATCTTATTTCAAACTATCTATATGGATTTACATTACGTAGAATTGAAAAGAAATGCTAACTTTTGAACACAGTAATTTGACAATATATTCCCAATGACAAAAATACATGCAAACAAATCTTGAGGTATAGTTGATGGTTTTTATTTTGTATTTCTCAGCGGTGTGGACTTACAATTCTAAAACTCTTTACTGTGTATTGTAGGATTGAACAAGTGAGTAAATATATTGATTATATTTGGAGTCAGTTTTCTCATTGTTGGAGAAGGGAGATATAAGTATATATTCAGTGAACACTGGGAAGAATTTTTTAGTAATATTTTTAGTTATTGTACATCTTAATGTGTTTTATTATGATATTTCCATGGATACATATCATTGTACGTTGCTCCTATTCACCCCTCATTGCCCTTTCATGTCTCTCCTCTCCCTTCCTGCTGATCCCCTTTCTCCCCACAAATAGTCACCCTTCTGCTTGCATGTCTTCTTTATATATTTAAATCTACATTATGCCTATGAAATAGAATGTGATATTTCTTTCTTTCTCTCCATTGCCCTTTCTTATTGCTCCCCCTTTAGTGTTCTTTCTCCACCCAAATAGTCCTCCTTCTACTTTCATGATATATATTAAAATATCTGATGTATATGAAAGTCTAACACCCACATAGGAGAGAAAATATGTGATATTTTTCTTTATGAGTCTGTCTTATTTCACTTAAAATGATGGTCCCTAGTTCCAACCATTTTGGGGAAAATATCTTGATGGTAAGATGGAATGAACACCAATTCATTCCTGGCACGAGATCTTTGTTTCTAAACACCATTTTAAATGATAAGGAATCTAGGATACTTGTACAAATGTCTTACTCCAAAGCTAGGACATAAATAATACAGGCTGAGTAAGAAATATCATTTTGGGTGTATGCCAGAAAGTAAGAAAGTATTCAGAAGGTTATGGAATACGTCAAAAATATACAAAAGCCCGCCTGAGAGAGATTTCACTAGCCAAATCTGGGGAAATTTAACATCAAAATAATGGTAGCAATGAATTGAATGAAATAAAGTAAAAATCTGTGAGTACATATAGGTAGAGGAATAGGTTGATGGATGGATAGGTAAAGAAAAACTCTTTTACATACTAATAACAACTAGAATGATGATTAAGAAAACTATATTTTTACAAATATTGTGATAATTAATTCTGGCAAGAATCACCAATGGATGCTAAAACCTAAAACTAGAAAACAAAAATATGATAAAGAATAGAATATTTACATAGTCTCAAGTTACTCTCCACAAATTACTTAATTACAAAAGGAAAGAGAATAACATCACAGTAGATAAACCTTATCCATATTACCTTACCCAAACCATCAAAATTAACATCACCAAGAATGAGACAAACCAACCTCATGTGCCTCTTTATATGATGCACCAACGATACAGTATCACATAGGCAGTGTTCCTATCAAAAATTCAAAAGCTGAATCTCATCATAAAGAAGCATCAAATAAACACAAATTGATGGAGATTCTACGAAATATCTGGCCTCTAAATTGTGTACGTGTGCGTGCGTGCGTGCGTGCGTGTGTGTGTGTATGTGTGTGTGTGTGGAACTGGGGATCAAATTCAGGGCCCTGTCCATGCTAGTCAAGTCCTCTACCACTGATTTATATCCCCAATATAGGCCTCTGCTTTTTTAACTTGTCAAGGTGATGATAGTTCAAAGAAAGGCCAGGACCATCCCAGAATAAAGGAGATGAAAGAGACATAAAAATGAAATGCAAGGCACTATTCTGGATGAGATCTTGAACAAGAAAAAAAATACTGTAAAAGTCCTTATTGCAGCAATTGACAATACTGACATGTGGTGTATTGGTAATAGAATCATATTAGTAAGATTTTCGATCACACAAAAACTGCATTTAGAAAAAGTAGTTTTAGTAGCTGGATGTCGTGGCACATGCCTATAATCCTAGCAAGTTGGGATACAGAAGCAGGAGGATGGCAAATTCAAGGCCGGAGGCAACCTGCATAACTTAGCAAGACCCTGTGTCAAAATAATAAATGTTTAAAAAAGGGGCCGGTGGTGCATGTCAGTGACAGAGTGCTTGCAAAGTATATGTGAGGCCCCTACGTTCAGGCCCCTAGTACCACCAAAAAATGTAGTTTTAGCATTTTATTTGGACGAAGTTCTAAGCATATATAAAAATTTTAAGAATATAAATAATGCATAAAACAGCTGTTGCTTTTTTTTTTTGGAATCACCTGTGGTTATTAACATTTTACCCCATTTACTTTATCTTTTTTTTTTAATTACTTGAGGGTTGAACTCAGGGCCTCACACACGCTTTGCAAGTGTTCTAACACTGAGCTGCATTTCCAGCCTATTTTTTCATTTTTCATTTTTCATTTTGAGTTATGCAGGCTGCTTCTGGCCTCAAACTTATGATCCTTCTGGCCCTGCCTCTTGACTTGTGGGGATTATGGGTGTGAGCCACTGTGCCTGGCTCATTTGCTTTATCTTTTATATTCTTATCATATATATATATATACATATATATAATATATATTATATATCTCTTATTAAGAGATGCTATCTATTTATTACTTTCTGAAGTTGCACTGAATTATGGTTCTCCAAAGAAATCTACTGAACAATGTACACATTAGACAGGAGTTAGTAGAACAAGCATATTATGCATTTTTAAAGTAGCAAAATGGAAAGTTTTTGCCTCAAGCCGTGTATACATTTTCTGGTACACGATATATGTCTATGAGTATTTACACATTTTGTTCTGAACCATTTGAGAGTAAATTGTGTACATCTTGGTTCTGTACTCTAAATACTTCAGCACATATTTTGTAAGTATAAGGTTATTCTCAGTGAGAGTCCTTTTCAATTCTGAGAGCAAACATTGCAGAGAGGCCTCTCTGGCTAGCAGCAAAACTCCAGAACTGTACATCACAGTGATCAGCGAAGAAAGCCCTCTTCCATCTCTCTCCCTTCTTCTCCCAGGCCACAATAGCTTCCCTCTATTCCTTTTCAGAAGTGCAACACAGCAGGGAAGAAAGGAGGAAACAATAGAAAGACAGGGAGAGACAAGGCTTTTAGCTTCAAGAGAAGTGAGGAAGGGGAAGACATTATTACTTCTGGGAAACTGGACAATAGAAGAGGGAATTGAAGTTATTTCCTTACTCCCGATAGTGATAGGAACAAAGAAGGTGTTAAGATAAAAAGGAAGACATGGGCTTTGGGAAAATGTGGAGAGATACCCCAAAGACACACATTGCCTGCTCGTTTAAATTGCTTAAGACCAACTTTCAGGGAAGTGTGGGGAGGCCTTAGAAACCAGAGGCCTCTCAGTGGTGTGCATTGAAACCATACATCTTTTCTGCTAAAAACATCTCAGGATCACTTTCCTCATGTTGAAGGAACTAGACACATCATGTAACAAAAAGCAAACTCCCACTCCGAGCTTCCTGGCTGAGGCTGCTGGCCTCTGGTGGCCAGGAAGAAACTTCTTGGCTCCTGGTTCTACCGGGCTTCATTGTGACTTCAGTAAGAACAGAGAAGGCGGACAGGAGAGTGTTTTATGCTAAGTATCTTTCTAACCATTTTAAGGGAGCCTTGAGCATATTGGACAGACACTTTGCTTCATTATCAAAACCTGGATAAAGAATTTTCTTCGTTCCAGAACAAATTATAAAGACAACATTTAGGCCTGAACTTGACTCCTTTGTTTCTAAAATGTGTCTGATGATCTAAAGATAATGCTTTGCAGCTTCTCTAATGAAAGGTACAAAAATAAATGGGAGTCATGGTAGGTTTGTAGCAGACTCTTACAACGGTCTCAAAATGAAAACCAAATAACAATTACATATGCCAAAAAATTCGTAAACTAAAGAAGTACATGTACACACATTTGTTTTAAAAAAAAAGAAATCAGTGACCATGTGGCCTCTGTAATGTGTTTGTGGGCAACATTTGTGACTTCTTTAAACTTCATTTTGGCCTGTGTACAGTGAAGTAATGGTAGCTCCTATGTGCATAGATGCCTGCAGCTGTAGCCCTGTGGCATCCGATCCCGTCAGATCTCAGAAGCTAAGCAGGGTCGGGCCTGTTTAGTACCTGGATGGGAGACTGCCTGGGAACACCAGAAGCTGTAGGCTTGGGATAAGGACCTGGCAACCCCCTCCCAAAAATCAATCTGCCATTGAAAACCCTATGAACAGCAGAAAAGCACTGACAATAGTGTTTCACCTATTGTACAGAGGGTCGCTATGAGTCGAATACCGACTCGACGGCACCTAACAACAACAACAACATGTGCATAGATTGCCAAAATTACCAGAGTCAATAGGTACAGTGCTTAGTTTACCTTTTACTGTGCAGGACTGGCGCAGATTAAAGACTCAGTGAGGCCAGATGCTGTGGCACACTCCTGTTATCCAAGCCCTTGGGAGGTAGAGGCAAGAGGAGCATGAGTTCAGAGCAGCCTGAGCTCCAGAGTGATACTCTCAAAAAAACAAGCAGAAAAAATTTCAATAAATTTAGCTATCATTATTATTGCCCTTTAGAAGATTTAGTCCTGTCTTGTGTTTTATGACAGATAAGAAGACTCTTGCCTAAATTGGAATTTTGCTCCACAATTCATAAGGGTCTTTCAAGTACATGTTGATCCCATTTAATGAAGCTAGAGCTTGAAATTCCTCATAAACTTTTCAAGTAGGTGAAGCCACAGCTCTCCTATGAAGATACTAAGGAAGAGATCTAAGTAGTGTTTGGCAGTTTACCAGATGGACTCTAAAGCCTTTGCAGGCTTGAAATTCTGTCATGTGATTCTCTGGCTCTCTTCGCTGTTGTTAAGTGCTGTAGAGTAGAGCCCACCTCATAGCTACCTTCATCTGGTTTTTGATAGCTGATTGTTTGGGGATTGCTTGGAGAGTTGATTGACCTGTCCTTCTCCCATTTTATAGTGCTGGGAGTTGAATCTAGGGCCTCAGAGAGCACAGAGCAGCACTATTCCAAATGAGCCAAGCCCCAGTTCCCAGACCCTTTTTATTGCCTACAAATTCCTGAGCACAAGTAAGCTGCAGAAGATGGAGAGGCCCAGCACAGTACAAAGCCATTGTTAATGCCATGCCCCATAAGGAAGAAAACTGTGTCCCCTCTGCTTGCAGAGACACACTTCTGCCTCTCCCAGGCACACATGGTTGCTCTTAGGATGGCAAAAATATTCCCAATTGCAGCCTCCCTCCCAGTGCCATCCTCACTTCTAGTTATCTTTGAGAAGGAGGCACATGTGTGAAAAATGCTTTCTGAGTGGAAACAAGATTGACATCAAGCTGCAGTAAATCAAAACAGAAAGACTTCACAGGAATACTGGAAAAATGAAAATGGACATATGTGAATAATTGATAGCAAAAACTGGCAGGGATGATTTAAACATCAATTTGATATCCCGTATGGTATAACTAATATAAATTCTTAGTATTTGGCAGAAAATAATACAAATAATATTACATGATTCATCATATCTACCTGACAGCAATAGTGTAAACAGAACTCTTATCAGTATGCATAGGCAGAAACCATATGTGCATATATCAGATGTGATCAAAAGATATGGTGAATGCTTAAATTTTAAAAAATGATTACAGTAAAAGACACATTGCCACTAATCCCCATCAAAATCCTCTCCCTGGCTCTGAACACACTTATCCCACCATTCTTGCCACTTTCTGAAGCAGTTCTGAAACAAAGGAAACTTCCAGAACTGCTTCAGAAAGTGGCAGGAATGATAGGTGTGTTCAAAGTTAGGGGGAGGATTTGAGGGGGATCAATGGCAATGTATTTTAATGTAATAAATGTTTTTCTATTTAAACATTCACCATAGGTTTTATTTACATCTTGTATCAGAACATAGAATCCAAATACAATTAATTCTTCTTTATGGAAGGGTATAATAATAAATTGGTGAGTTAACTCTGAATTAGAAATGGACAATAAATTCCTAAGAAGAAATGATCATTATAAATCATCAATGGGTTGACATATAAGACATTTATAGTTTGGAATTCAGTGGCCAAAATATCATATCAAAATAGTTCATGTTTGTTTGAGCACTCACTGAATACCAGATGCTATACAAAGTGATTTCCTTGCATCATCTCATTTAAACCTGGAGACAGAGAATTATCCCATGTTACACATGAGAACTTTGGGTTCTATGTGTGAGAGGTCCAATGTGCTCAGGAAAAAATATTCTCATTCACGTGGCACTTGGGAAGGACTAGGATTGGAAGGCATGGAGAGAGGAAGGAAGGAACAGGGAGATTTTAAAGTGTAGGACTCAGCTCTAAGGACTGTGAAACTGGCATCTCCCAATCTGTTCCAAAATCTACCAGTGCGACATTAGATTTAAAAGGGTTACTATAGAGAGAAGCCCTGAGGAATAATAAAGAGAAAGAGATGTAACAGAGGTGAACATGATTGGATGCAAAATTTACCTGGAAGGGAAGAATTTACTTTCAAGTTGAGTAGTTTGACTGGTGTGGGTGCCAATGGGGTTGGGACCAAGAAGAACAATGTCATGACACTGCTGTGCAGCAGTGACAGGGACTGTTAGCCAAAACAAGCAGGTTCCTCACAGCACTAAGACCCAGGAAGCCTTCTTAATGGCTTGCATATGTGATGTGTGTATACTTGTTCATGTACAGTATGCTGAGAATCAACTGTACCTGGAATGGTTACAGACTCTCAAAGGGGTCTGGTACTCCAACAGTGATGGGGACTCTTCAGATCTGGTCAGCCTAAGGAACTCTGGAAAGTAAGTGAGCAGTCATTTCAGCACAGGGAAGGCTGCATAGACATTTTCTAGTAGTTGAAGAAAACCTCAAGGCTCTCAAGTGTGGAAGCAATACCAGTGACAGACAATTGTAGCTGTCTGGTATGCTTGAGGTTTTGGATCCCTCTTCTGCTATTATACGTGTATCTCTTGATCTTTGCACTTATGCCTTCAGAGTTGTAAGTCTCTTACTAAATTTTGGTTGTGATTGTTCCTGCCTCCTGTTTTAACCACTTTGGGAGTATTCAAGGCTCCCTCCTCCATTTCATGATTAGTAGAGTGCTGATTCTGTCACATGTGCCAAGCTCATGTGGTCTCAGAGAACCATATGTTGAGAGAAGACTTTAAAAGCAGTCCTCTGCTTTTCAGATAAGTAAACTGAGGCTCGGAATTGTTATGAGGCTAGTTTAAGTGAAGACCAGCAACTTGTTTGACTGCAATGCCGTCCTTATATCCTATTCTAACTCCCCTTGTATAGTTGTGCCAGGTGATGGTTGTAGGAAGCTTTGGTGCCATTTTAGGATTGCCAATGCTCTATGTCAAGGCAAGTGACCCCTTGGGAGGCGGCAATGACAGGAATCAGTCAATTCAGTGGAAGAAGGTGGATTGATAATGCAGTCATTTGAAAAACCATTTAATTTCACCAGCTGCCTACTCTCAGATAAGAGGCACATGCACAATCACCCAAAGCAGGAGTGGTGCTTAATGTTTTTCCTAAGTGCTTAAATATCGCCACTTGTTGGTGATTACTTCTTTGCATATTTGTAGGAAAACAGATAAAGTGAAATGTATTACTGGGCTATTAAGTGACATTTTGTTATAAGGGATTTTAAATAAATTTAATTTTTTAATCTGCCAATTACATTATTTTTCTCCACTTTCTGAATACAATTAATTAAAAGAGCAATGGTTCTGTGATCAAAATTTATATTACTAGTTAGATTATTATAGTACTGAGAGAAAATCATTTCCCACAAAATAAATTTTTATTTAGCTAATTGAATAGTTTTTCATGTTACACTAAGGGAGAAAAAAAGAGGTAGAAAAATAACTTTGAGGCTCTTAACATGAGCAATTCAGAGGAAGGTTCAAAGAATTAGAAATACCATAGTAAATGTGAGGGATTATTTGCAGATAGGGCTACAGTAATTTTCTCTCTTTCTCCTTGCCCTTCAGTATTTCCCTCCCAAGTTGACTCTAGTCTTGCCCATGTGACTTTGGTTAATGGGACAATAGCAAATGTGGTATAAGCAAAGACTTAGAAAGTACTTGTGCACATGGAAGCTTGCCCTGTCTAGTTCTTGGGAATCTTGTGAGTAACAAATATCTTACACTTCTTCCTCTGTACATGAAAGTCTCTGTTCAGCTTCATCTAGTCTGGATACTGAAGATTCTATCAAAATGTTTATTTCATTCAGTTTGCCTTGCATCTTAAGGATTGCTGCTTGGTTTTTTGTTTGCTTTTTTAATATTTTCTAGTTCTTTGGAGAATTTGGTCTCCAAATGAGATAACTTCTTATCCAAAATTTCAAGAGAACTGGTGGTGTTGTCTTTGATGTCTCTTAGCATATTTATAAGCAAGGTTCTGAATTCTGATTCTGACAACTGCAGAAATTGGGATTGCTTGATATTATCTGTTAAGAAGCTTTGGTCTCTGGGATCTTCCCATCCAGTGTGTCCTTTCATGTTTTGTGTTTTTTTCTGCTGAGGTATGCCCATCACTTGGTCTAGGAGCTAGGTTCCACCTCCTCCATGGGTAACGAGAGTCTCCCTCTGGCGTTCCCTTGAATTTGGGTGATGATGAGTCACTGGCACGTCTCTCATTCTCCTGCCCCATAGTTTGCAGCCTCAGTGCCCAATGTCTAGGTTCTGCTGCTAATTCTGTATTCAGCACTGCCCCCCTCAGTTTCTCTCCATCCCCTGCGTTACCAGCCCCCAATTGGTCTATAGCCTAAATAGTATGTCTTAGGTCGTTGAGTCTGTGGCACTATTACTCTAAGTTACAAGCTCTACCTGACCCCAGATGAGCCTTGTTTGGGGCCAGTTCTCCTAGGCTTAGGGAGCCATCAGCTTGTATTGTTCTTCAGCATGCCCTGGACTCTCTACCCCTCAGTTTCTGTCTCTCCAGTTCACAGTTTCAATGGGACTGGGGGCCAGGGTGGCAAATTTCTCTACTTTTCTACTGGGGGAGGAAGGGGAAGAGGAAATGGAGGAAAAAGAAAGAAAAAGAAAAAAAGGAAAAGGAAAAGGAAATGAATTAGTGGGATATACTGAAATTAAAAATAATAAAGGAGAGATAAAAAAGGAAAAAAGAAAACGAAAGAGAGAGAGATAATAAAGCTAGTTCTTGGGAATCTTATAATCATGAATATATGCATGATTGCCTGCAGCTGTAGCCCTGTGGCATCCGATCCCGTCAGATCTCAGAAGCTAAGCAGGGTCAGGCCTGGTTAGTACCTGGATGGGAGACCGCCTGGGAACACCAGAAGCTGTAGGCTTGGGAGAAGGACCTGGCAACCCCCTCCCAAAAAACAATCTGCCATTGAAAACCCTATGAATGGCAGAGAAGCACTGACAATAGTGTTTCCCCTGTTGTACAGAGGGTCACTATGAGTCGGATACCGACTCGACAGCACCTAACAACGACAACAACAACAATATGCATGAGGTCTGGGATTTAGCTCAGTGGGTAGAGCACTGTACTGCAGTCTCTGAGGTCCCGAGTTCAATTCCCAGCACTGCAAAATGGGAGAAGGGCCTGGCAATCCACTCCCAAGGCAATTCCGAAACAGTCAGCCATTGAAAACCCTATGAGGGTCGCTATGAGTCAGACACAACTCAAGGGCACCTAACAACAACAACAACATATGCATGAGTCCAGGCTGGCCTGCTGGATGACAAGAGACACAGGGTCAATCATCCCCTGCCTCACCTGACAGCGCTAACAGCCAGATGTGTGAATGAGGGCATCTGGATTTAGTCAACCTCAGCCAGCCTTGTCCAAACCAGAACAGCCAGCCAAGTCATAAAGATGATAAATATTTATCTTTTAAAAATATTTAAACCACTAAGTTTCAAGGCCATTTGTTATAGAGCAAAAGCTAAGTACTATAAATGGTATCACCTTTAAATATGATATTTATGGAGAGAGGGAAAAGAGATTAAATGACTTATTGCTCTGTTCCTCTGCTCCATTCACAGTAAATCCAAAAAGTTGTGCAGACGCTATGTCTCTGCTTCTTTTCTCCTAACTGTCCTCAGTCATCTCCACTTGGATTTCTGTCTCCTCCACTGTCCTGCACCTGTTTCTGGGAAACCCACCTCCCCTGATCTACCACTCTTGCTCCTCTCAGTATCCTTTTCCCCCCAGGTTTTCATGGTTGAGATCATCAAGTCCCACAGATTTTTTTTTTTGAGTCAGGCTTTTGCTATGTAGCCCATGCTGGTCTTGAACCCTCACACATTACAAACCTTTATAAACTGTCTATATACTCATGACTGCCATATTGATATTTCTAGCCTTGACCTCACTTCTGAATGCCAGGTTCTTATAGCCAACTAACCACTAGACATCTAAGTTTTGTGGTGAATGTTTAATGGGCCACTCAAACTTAACATATCCAAATTAGTATTCGTGATGTCCCACACTGGAACTCCAAACTTCCCTCCCCAATTCTTTCTTAGTATCAATTGCTGGCATCTCTGATTATCAGCTTGATCCAACAAAAGGATAGAAGTCATCTTCAATTCTTTTTCTTTCCCTTTACATGCAATTTATTAACAAATAGTGTCAGTTCCATGTGAAAAATATATCACCTGTGCATCCTCTTCTAATGTATTAATTCAAAATGTGATCATTTTATTTTCTTTCTTTTTTATTATGTTTTTTGATTGTACATATTATGGGGTACAAAGTGTTAATTCAGTTCATATATACACTGTGTAACTTATCAAATCTGGATTGTTGATACTTCCATCTCCTCAAACATTTTATAAAAACAGAAACAAAGCCAGGCACAGTAGTGGTCACCTGTAATCCCAGCGTCTCGGGAGGCAGAGACAGGAGGATCACAAGTTCCAGACCAGAGGCAGTCTGCGTAATTTGGCGAGACCCTGTCTCAAAAAAGTAAAACAATGGGATAGAGGTGCAGCTCAGGTGTCCAGCACTTGCAAAGCACACAAGCATGAGGCCCTGGGTTCAACCCCCAGTACTGCCAAAAAAAAAAAGAAAAGAAGAAGAAAAGAAAGAATTTGATTTACATGTAGAGATTATTGTACATGTTTACGAGGTATAGTATGATTCTTTTAAATTGCATATAGTATAGTGAGATTTTTATGGAATTTTCATAGAATTTCATCCTATATTTTGTACTTTTTTGCCTCTTTATCCCCATATGTTGTTCCTCTTCACTCACCTGATTTTCCTGTCCCCCTCCCCTTCCCACTGGTTTTGTTCCCACTCCTGATTAGTCCCTTTGTATTTTCTAATCTTGTTGTTTTTGTGACCCTGTGTACAACAGATGAAACACTCCCCAACACTGTGCCATGCCTGGCACTATTGTCAGTGCTTCTCTGTTATTCATAGGATTTTCAATGGCTAATTGTTATTTGGGAGTGGGCTGCCAGGTCCTTCCCCCAAGCCTACAGCATGTGGTGTTCCCAGGAAGTCTCCCATCCAAGTACTAACCTAGCCCAACCCTGCTTAGCTTCCAAGGTCTGATGGAATTGGGTCCCAGAGTGGTACAGTGGTAGGCTTTCTAATCTTAGGTCTGCCTTTCTTTCTTTCTTTCTTTCTTTCTTTCTTTCTTTCTTTCTTTCTTTCTTTTTTCTTTCTTGAGCCCGGGTTATTTTACTTAAAATGATGATCTCTAGTTCCATATATTTTGCTGCACATGACATAATTTCATTCTTCCTTACTCTGAGTAATATTCCATTGTGTATATATACCATATTTTAAAATCCAATCATCTATTGATTGTCATCTGGGCTGACTCCATAACCTTGCAACTGTGGGAAGAATGCTGCAACAAACATGCAAGTATAGGCAACTTTGTGGTATGATGACTTATTTTCCTTTGGGTGTATTCCTAGGAATAGTATAGCTGGATCATATGATAATTCTACTTCTAAAAATACTGTCATTTCTATTTTAAGCTACCACCATAAGTCTCTAAAAGGATCCCTTCATTCTACTGCTCTCTGACATGGTATATTCCCCAGAAAACAGCCAAAATGATCATTTAAAAACATTCAACCCATTCTAGATCATATTACCACCTGGCTTAAGTCCTCCAATGGCTTTATATTACACCACAGGTAAAGTACAAACTCCTTATTGTTTAATCTCACTTCTGCCTTCCTCTTTGATCTTGTCTGACTTTCCTAGTAGCATATAAAGTTCATGAATCTTGTTTGTTTTGCATGTTTACTTTTTAATTTTGTAATCTGATTTTTATTATTTTTTAAAGTACAAAATAATAGGTTTCATTATGTCATTTTCATACATGCCCATCATTGTACATTACTCATATTTACCTCTTCCCTCCTTCTGCTGGACCCTTTTCTTCCCCCAAATAGTATCCCTTCTGTTTCTCATTTTACACACACAAATATATATATATATATATATATATATATATATATATATATATATATACATACATACATGTTGTTGTTGTTACATGCTGTCGAGTCGGTATCCAACTCATAGCGACCCTGTGTACAACAGGGGAAACACTATTGTCAGTGCTTCTCTGCTGTTCATAGGGTTTTCAATGGCAGATTGATTTTTGGGAGGGGGTTGCCAGGTCCTTCTCCCAAGGCTACAGCTTCTGGTGTTCCCAGGCGGTCTCCCATCCAGGTACTAACCAGGCCCAACCCTGCTTAGCTTCCGAGATCTGACGGGATCGGATGCCACAGGGCTACCGCTGCAGGCCACATACATACATATATATACACAAACATGAGATGTGATCAAAAGATATGGTGGATGTTTAAATTTTAAAAAGTATTACAGTAAAAGACACATTACCATTAATCCCCTTCAAAATACTCCCTCTCACTTTGAACACTCTTATCCCATTATTCTCACTACTTTCTGAAGCAGTTCTAGAGGTCTTATTTTGTGAGTGTCTTTAGTTTCAGCCTCCATCCTGACAGCTCTCCATGTCACATATTGTTTCTGGTACAGCAATTTCTGTCAAATAAAAGCATTATGGTATGTCCTCATCCACTATATTCATGGGATCTGGTACCATGTACCGGATTTCTGGATCTTTCCCAAAGACAAAATGCCCATGAAAAGTAGATGTGTTGAATTGATTGAGAACATCTAACTAGCCACAGCAGTGTGACTAAAGATATTCATGAAATAAGACTTTGAGAACTGCTTCAGAAAGTGGCAAGAATAATGGCATAACTGTGTTCAAATCCATTTCGAAATGATTTTTATATAGGGTGAGAAATAGGGATCTAGTTTCAGTCTTCTACATGGGGATATCCAGTTCTCGCTGCACCATTTATTGAAGAGGCTATCTTTCCTCCGGGACTGGGATTTAGCTCAGTTGGTAGAGCACCACTGTGCAGGCTCTGAGGTCCCAAGTTCAATTCTCAGCACACAAAAATGGGAGAAGGATGTGGCAACCCACTCCCAAGGCAATCCCAAAGCAATCAGCCATTGAAAACCCTATAATGGTCGCCATGAGTCGGACACGACTTGATGGCACCTAACAAGAACAACAACAACATCTTTCCTCCAATGTTTGTATTTGGCATCTTTGTCAAAAATCAGGTGGCTTTAGTTGTGTGAGTTTATTTCTGGGTCCTTTATGCTATTCCATTGGTGCCAGTGCTATTGCATGCTCATTTGTTTGTTGGCAGTAGTCAATTCAACAAGCATTTATTGAATAAATGATTGCATGAATAATCACAAAATTAATATAAGTTTGTATTGGCACTTTGTCATAATTTTCTTATTCAAGTATTATAATACATCAAAAGCATATGAAATACATACAACATTAAAATTAGCATACGTAAATACCACCACTCTTGAAACTCTGTGGTGACTATCATCTGTAGACTGCTCAATGTGTGTCACCATGGAATTGGGTTCCCTAGTCTAAAAGCAATAATGAAATCTGGAGTGATAAAATAATAATGCAATTCTCCTGCAGTCCCTATTGCTATAGATATTACAAACAATAGGTGTGGTCTAGCATCTTATGAGAAGAATAGGATTTAAATTGTGCTGGATATTTTCATTTGACCCTCTAATCTACTCTACACCCATTTGTATTCTGTTCTTTGTCCACAGAGTCCCAACTGTCTCTCTCTCACCTGCTGGCTTAAGGTTTGGTTCAATCAATGGAAAGAAAGACAGGGGATCAGAAGGTAGGAAGAGTGAGGACAGGGTACTCTTCCCTTGCTGGGCTATGGGCTGTTCATATCCTTTTATCAAAGACTAATCTTTGTAAGTTGCATAGCATATAGGGTTGAGAAACAAGCTCTCTAGCTACTAAATGAGATCCTGAGAAACAGAATAGGTACATTTGGAAAGAGAAAATGGATAACTTTGAACCAACAAGTCTCCTTGAACCTCTCTTATTGGAGGAGGCAGACCCTCCAGACTCTCTTCCAAACCAATGACAATTCTACCCATAGCTGTGATTCTGGTTCTGGTACTTTTATAGAACCAAATAAATAGAACTTCTGGTACCTAGACTACAGCTAACCTTCATCTGCATAAAAGTTTCTCTGTGGGCCGGGGGTATAGCTCAGTGGTGGAGTGCTTCCATAATATGTATGAGGTCCTTGGTTTGATCCTCAGCACTGC
Organism: Pedetes capensis; assembly: GCA_007922755.1. NCBI lineage: Eukaryota > Metazoa > Chordata > Mammalia > Rodentia > Pedetidae > Pedetes > Pedetes capensis. Next base: position 6,994 of record VMDO01025998.1, on the reverse strand, counting down.
CAAAATAAATAAATAAATAAAACAAAGAAAATAAAGAAAAGAAAAGAGCTTTTCAGTGTTAACAGCTGGCATAATAGCCTCACAAGATAAGATCCAATCCAACATACCCCAACATGGAGAGGTAAAAGTCCCAGACAAAGAAAAGAAACTTTAACAGGAACAGTTGTAGGCCCTCATCAAGTGGCATTGTCAGGGGTCTAGGGAGCATGTTTGGAAGGGGATTTTAATGATGAAAGCAGATGATAATAGATAGCATCTTGGCCAAAATCCAACCTATAGTGGGCCCAGCGGGGCCATGGATACATCTTGTGCTCATTTCTCCAGTGTCAGAATATACAGTGGAATGTGTGTGTGTATGTGTGTGTGTTTGTGTGTGTGCACACACATCTGTGTGTAAATACGTATATATACTTGCTAACTGGAAGAATTCTCACTCTCACTTCCTGATCCATGAAGTTGGGGCTCATATTGAAGGAAGGGCCAAAATGGAAATCCTGGAAATATCCTTAAGACCTCATCAAGATAGTAAACCAGATGCAATGCTGCATGCCTTGGGGAATTACACAGGCAAAATGCCACCATGAAAGACTTAAAAGGGTGGTGATTTCTATGTCTTCCCCATGTGACTTGACAGTTTGGGCAGTGCAAAGGCTAGGTAAATCTTAGAAAATCACTGCAGATAATCGCAGACTTAATAAGATAATGATTCCAGTCACAGCTGTGATCCTGGATATGCTAATTTTATAAGAGCAAATAAAGAGACCCTCTGGCACCTGGTTTATAGTCACCAACCTAACAAAATTATTTAACTTATTCCTATCAGCAAAGATGATCAGAAGCCATTTGCCTTCATGCAAGGGACAGTAGTTTGCCTAAGCATACTCAGGGCTAGGTCAGCTCACTTGTTCTCTGCCATAATAGAGCCTAAAGTGTCCTTAGGTTATCTTTATTTCCCACAGAATATCATTCTGATGCAGTATAATTATGACATTATGGTAATTGGACCCAGCAAATAGGACAGTCACAGTGAGTAAGCAAATAAGCAAGATGTGTGCATGCCAGAGGGTGGGAGATAACCCTAAAAAGATTCAGGGACCTGCTGCATCATTTAAATTACTGGAGGCTTGGTGGTCTGGAGGGTGTTGGTATATCACCTCTACATGAGATAAACTGTTTCTCCTTACACAGCTTATCAAAATGATTTTGGAGTCAAGACAGACTACATTTGGTCATGCTTCCTGAGCTGATTAAGTAGGACTTGCAATAAGATAAGACTCTGAGGCAGGTTCAGGCTGTAGTGCTGGTTGTCCTACCACTTAGGCCTTATCTCTCCACAGATGAGTCTCAGAAGTGTCTGAGAGCAGACAGTGGAACTGCATGAAGTCTCTAACAGACATCAATGGAAGAATTTCCACCAACGATTCTCCACATGAACAGCAATTCCTCACTTGCTATTGGTAGAAAATTGAAGGCCTGACCAAGGTAACTGTTAACCATGAATTCTTTATTATCTTATCTACATTATCATAAAACTGGTATAACATAGCAGCATACCACTTTGAAAATGAAGCAGTATATACAAGACTGGACCTGCGCAAGTCCAGAATAAGTTTAAACAAATGACTCAAGTTGGTGGTTTGTATTCCCTTGGTACCTATTCTTAATGCTTTTCCATATTGCCTTTAATCCACATTTAGAGCTTCATAGGAAGTTCTCTTTGATCAGACAATGGGGGAAGTAAAAGTTCAGACTTGGTTTACACAGGGATTTTCATAGCATGCTAGCTCCAGCTAGAAGTTACCACCCTATATGCAAGGGGTCTTGAAAAGTATTGGCAAAAGGTAATCTGTCCAGAGGACAAAACTTCAGATTACAAATATGGTTGTCCCATTCCTTTAGCAGGACAGACAACCTATGATAAGGGTCTATGGTAATTGAAGATGATACACTGATGGTTGGCTCTTCAGAGACTTAAGAGGAACAAAATTTAAAGATCGATGACAAAGACAACAGAGGATGTGAATGGGTTTCTCAGAATGGAAAGAAAGTTTGAATATATTTGTATCCTGTAAATGCTACCACCTTCAAAGGTGGACCTAGTGATTTGGTACACAAGGCCACCTGTCCAATGGATATTTGTCAGCCTCTTTCTCTAGCTACCTTCTCTTTAAGGAGTAGGAGTGGTTACAGCTTTCACTTGTTGTTAACCCTAGGGTTTTGCATCATCGTTATTGGTTTCTATAAGCCCTGGCTTAACAAAAAAATATAGGTGGCCAGGAAATTTGTTATCTTGCCCATAATGTTTAAACATTCCTCAATTATCTGGTTGAAATATACCAACTATTTTTCACAAGGACTTTGATTATCATAAACTTCAAGCAAACTTTAAAAAATCCTTTTAGCAACTTACAGTCTTAGGGATGTAAGTTGAAAAAGAAATCTAAATTTTGGTTATTCTTTGGAAAATGAAAACACTTTCCTTAGAGCATTATGTGGAATTGAATGCTATAGTACTTGATACATAGCTAATACTAACAAAGCAGTAATGGTTATTTGTTGGCGTCCAACCGTGGATACCCACGTTCAGGCGCCACTGTTACGTCGGGGTTTTTGGCTCTAGCCCGGCTAAAGTTAGGGCCAAACCCTCAACATAAACACGTGGCCGGTGTCGGGAAAGAAGGGCCTCGGGAGACCTTCAGATGGTTGGAAAAGAACAGGGAAGGTTTATTGGGGTGCTCCCCTTATGGAGAGCAAGGAGCAGGCAGCCCCTATAGAGCAAGGCTCTATCCCCTTAAGTGCTGGCTCTATGCCTGCAGCATTCCATGCTGGTACAGCTCAGCCTTAAGGGCACAGCCACAGCCGCTGGTGTTCAGTTGAGGTCCGATGGTCTTGACTCTCGGGGCTCGCCTTCTTAACCCCCCTCCTTCCCAAGGATGGGAGGAGTTGGGAGGCTCTTCGTGGCTTGCTAGATGCCTTCAGCTCTTCGGGGCCCCTGGGCTTGATCTCACCGGCTTGCTAGATGGTCTTGCAGGAGTAGGGAGCGCTGGCCCAGGTGATGAGGTTCAGGAGATGGTCAAGGAGGTCAGGATCAAAGGAGTGATATGGGGTCCAGGAGCCCTGCTTTTATAGGGTCCTGGAGGGGTCACATGGTGGGGTTCAGCCAATCAGGGCACACAGTTGGCAGGTACAGCGGGCAAACAGACATAACTGCCAGGTAGAGACAGTTACTACCTGCACAGTGGTGAGGGAAGCCAATCAAAATTATGGTGGTTGAGGCTGGTCAAGCTGGCCGGGGGCCATCTTTGCTCACTCGATGGGAGGGGCTGTTTTGAGTGAGTGAGATGAGCCCTGGGGTCAACTAGGGGTCAGCCCCTCAAGCTGTCATGAGGGACCCTAGCTGGGAAATATTATTTTAAAAATCCCCAACAGTTATTATTAACAGTCTTACTAAATGAAATCAAGAGAAATCTGTATAAAATTTGCCAGGTTAATCAGACATGTGATGTATCTTTAGGAAGTACCACCATCAATTAATAGTAATAATCTCCAACACTTACTAAATACTTTCTGTATGTCAAATGTTCTTGTAATAACCTTATGGCCTTTATCTCATTTGCTCTTCATAACATAATTACTATTATGATTTTCATTTCACATGTGAGGCTCAGTAACTTGCTGATAATAATACCACTTTTAAGTAGCACAGCAGGGATTCAAATCCAAGTGTGTCAGTTTCAGAGTGCAAGCATTAACCACTATTGTATATCACCATTATATCAGTTCAAAATATTAACATTTGATCCAAAATCTTCTAATCTCCACCATGCCCATTGTGGTGGGAGCCATAGGGATCTTGGACCCAGAAGCCTGATCTAACCAGGTCCGCAGAAGCCATGATTTCCTCCATCCCTCTCAGTCTCAGAAGTACTGCAGCAAGAGGTATGTAACATGGCTTCCTCAGCAGCTGTTAGAAGGACTAGCAGGCAGAGCCTGGAGTTGCAAGGATTTAGCACTCCATATAATGAATGGTGACCAGTGAGAGATAAAAAACAAGAAGAGATTAACAGGCATATTCCTCTTTCTCCCTCCTTCTAAGGGATTTTCCCAGGGGCATTGGCTTGGTGCAGCCTGTCTGGAAATAAGTTACATAAATGAGCAATCAGCTTCTTCTCTTGACGTTCTGGCTAGCTTTTTAGTATATTACCCTGCATTTGCTTTCCCTGCTTCACTGCCATGTTTCCCTTTTCTCCTCATTCTTGCTGCCCTGGAACTGCACCTGTCAACTAGGGTGAAAAAATTGTCCTGGCTTACCTCAGGCCAAGGGGATTCCTATGATGTAGAGCATTCAGTGCTACAACCAGGAAAGTCCCAGGCAAACTCCACTGGGTGAAACATTAGCAAGTAAACATCAAGGCAGGCCCTGTTTTCTAAAGAATCCTAGGTATGACAATTGGTAGCAGGAACAGCCATAGAAAGCCAACTCTTAGACTGGGATTTTTGGAATTATACTGAACAATGATCTGAAAGCAAAAGGATTTCTATTGTTGGTGATAGTGAGAGCAGTAATAACCCCAGGTGTCCATTAGCATCAGAATTACTCAAGCTAATACATAGGTGTATAGATTAATTATGATGTGATACAAATTGAGGGCAAGGGATTAGGAGATCAAGGGCTACTGCCTTTGATTAGCATGGGCGTACTAAAAATTATAGATTGTCATGTAGCATGCTTGCTTTTGACAGCATTGGATGCATTGCAACAAAGAAGTGGTAGGCTGAGTTCAAGGAATTGTCTATTTAAGATACTTCTTGAAGGTCATAAGGCTTTCATGGCCATGTTTAGAGAGATCTTGCTCTCATTAGCAACTGGATAGGCTTTGCTGAAAATTCATCCTGGGGTGCAATTATAGTAGAATGGCAAAGGAGACTGAATATTCAGTCTCAGAACACCTATGCCAAAGTCAATGCCTTCATAAGAAAAGAATAGGACTCTGAGAACGAGGATGGAGACATATGGGTAAGCAAGGCTGAAAAATCTTAATTCCCCCCAAACTTACTGGGCATGCAGAAGCAGCTGCCACCCCCATGCTACAAGACAACAGCCTCCCCACACCCTCTCTGCAAAGACCCCACCTGTCTAAGTCCATTCCTGTTACTCTAGCAAAATACCACAGACAGGGTACTTTATAAGGAACAGAAATTTATTGCTCACACTTCTGTTGTTGTTAGGTTCCATTGACCCCATCTGCAACAGAATAAAACACTCCCTGACACTGTGCCATTCCTGGCACTATGTCAGTGTTTCTCTGCTATTCATAGGGTTTTCAGTGACTGATTGTTTTGGGATTGCTTCAGGAATGGGCTGCCCAATCTTTCTCTCATTTTTTTGTAATGCTAAGGATCAAACCTAGGGCCTCAGAGAATGCAGAGCAGCACTCTGCCAACTGAGCTCAACCTCAGCCCACACATAGTTCTAGTGGCTGGGAAGTCCAAGCCTGAGGTGCCAGCAGGTTTAGTGTCTGGTGAAGGCCCATTCCTCAGAGATGACATCATCTAAGTATCCTCACACTATGAAAGGGACAGAATGGTAAAACAGGACAAATGCTATGTCCTCACATGGCAGAAGAGTTGTAAGGAAAAGTTCCCAGGATGCTTCCTTAGATCTCTATAATAGAGTTGCTTAATATCATTCAAGAAAGCTCTGCTCTCATGATTCAATGGCCTACAAAAGGACATATAGAAAAATATTACTAAGTAAAAGTTAGAGAAGACTTGGATGGGAAACTTAGATGGGAAGGGGGGGAGGGGAGGAAGCATAGGGGAGGGTAAGGGGTAACCTATACGAATAATGTTTATCAAATTGCATATATGAAAATTGTCACAATGAAAAGCATGTCAAAATGAATCACATTATGATGTACACTAAAATTTTCTAATAAAAAAAGAAAAAGACCCCACCACTTAATAATATCACATTCGTGATTAAGTTTCAAAGTATGAACATTGAGAGATACATTCAAACCTTAGCACCACCTAAGACAAATATTTCTCAAGAATGTTTCCTTCAAAAATTTCCCCATTTCTTCTCACTACTGCCAGAACAATAATAGGGTCAGATAATAGAGTACAAATCAAGAATGAAAACACAAACACTGCTCTAAGAGCCAATGGCACTCCCATCCAAACAGTTGCAAGACATGGTCTATATGTATCAAGAACTGTGGCCAGTGGGAGAAAACCAGTGGGAGTGGATTATAGGCTAGATCAAGCATTGATTTTCACTCTGTCATGACTGAGAGTATAAATTCTGCAAAGACACTTGAGGCTGGTCTTAATATACAGCTGGGAGCCTCCTTGATGTGTGCTCAGATATGATAATTGTCTATTGCAGTCATGCTTTAATTGCCTGGCAGAGAACTAAATGTCACTACAACAAAATACCTGAAGCAGTCTACTTTTATAAACAAAAGAGGTTTGTTTAGTTTTGGTGACTGTAAGTCCAAGATCAGCTAACCCCACTGATTTGAAAGATGGTATTATGACATGAGAGTGTGTGAGAACAAGAGATCACAAGTTCAGGCAGGAATCCAGAGAAAGGTTCATAGGTCCAGCTGAGGCTTTCATAACAACTAGCTCTCCTACGAACTTACTTGAAGAGACTTGCTTTCTCTCCTTAAGGCACATCCAGAAGGACCTAAGGACTCCTATTGGGCCCTACTTCTTAAAGGCCCAACCATCACATTGATGATGACCAAGTGTCCAATAAATAAACCTTTAAGGGGCCAGGCATGGTGGCGCACACCTGTAATCCCAGTGGCTCGGGAGGCGGAGGCGGGAGGATCGCAAGTTCGAGACCAGAGGCAGTCTGCATAATTTAGTGAGACCCTGTCTCAAAAAGTAAAAAAAAAAATGGGCTGAGGTGCAGCTCAGTGGTCCAGCACTTGCAGAGCAGGCAGGCGCAAGGCCCTGGGTTCAACCCCAAGTACCGCAAAAA
>VMDO01025997.1:0-27355 GCA_007922755.1 Pedetes capensis | reverse complement strand
AATTAGATAATGAATTTGTACTGTTTTAAGCCATTCTTTATAAATAATTTGTTCTAAGTGTAATAGGAAACCAGTATAACCCTTCTCTTTTGCTGTTTGGCTATAGGAGTGTCTTATTTCTCATGTTCTAGATACCAGGCATTTATGTTTCTGAGAAATATTAGCTAATTTTTTCTTTGCATAATCAAAGAAAACTATACTCAGTCTTATAAAGAGTATTTCTTACTATACAAAATTGGGCATAATTTCTTTTGCTCTTTTATGTGATTATACTTTTATGAATATATAGATTATAAAATTATTTTGTGATAATTTACTATGTATTACTATGTATTTTTGATAGTGAGGTCAACTCTCAGTTTACATATCAAAAGTAGACCGATATAATTTTGAGCAAAGTGTTGACTATGAAAAGATATTTTAATATGTTTGTCTGAATGGCTTAGAAGTTATGACATTAACCCTGCAAGAGTGAAGAATAGTCATTTCCTCTGGTTTCTCAGGGAACAGTTTCCTCGATTGTGATAAACATTAATACTGTCTGCTGGTTTTCAATTTTTGGAATCAAATTATAGAGAAAGTATACTTATCATTACAGAAAATGTAAATGTTTTCAACTTTGATAATATAAAAGTAAAGATAGAGTTGACAGATTTGGAAATTGAAAGAACACAAGGAGATAAATTAGGGCTGTAATATGCTCTTTTATTCTGAAGAGTAAAAAGAAGTTCTTCAGATGATAAAATTAAAAACAAAAACACAGAAGTTTAAGTTATTCATTAAAGATAAAAGTAACTACTAAAGAAAATAAAATTATTTGAGTAACTATATTAGGAGAAAGATGGAAACATTGCAGTATCCTAAATGTGCTGAATTTCCATCAATGATTTAACAGTCAAAAGATGACCTCTGAAGTTAATATGTTGAGATAATCAGAACTGATTATTATTTAGAAATTATAAACATTCAAAATGACTAAAATGATTAAAAGAATTGCCTCTGTAACATCCAACTGGGCTACATTTCTGTACCATTTAAGTTTTTAAAATCAAAGTAATGCTTATACATGGTTTAAAGCAGGGTTGGCAACCATTTTTTAAAAGGGCCAAATTGTGTTTTAGCCTTTGCAAATCATGTGATCTCTGTCACAACTACTTTAGTGTTGCAGTGGAAAAGTTGCCACACTCAGTCCACAAGTGAATGAGCTTTGGCTATGGTCCATTGGATAGTGGTCAGCTGGAACTGTCTCAGCCATACTACATCCAGGAAGCAGTTGCTCTAAAGTCTTTTGTTAAAATCTTTTTTCCTCCATAATTCCAAAAAGAAAATTAATCAAGGAATAGCAAGCAGTGTTGCTTTTATTTCTAAATATGAATTTGCTGCTCTCTCTTGATTCATCAATTTTAATCATTATTATTTACATCCTATTAAAATGGTTGGAAGTATGAGCTTTCTTACAACTTCTGTACCTTTCTGTCCCATTGCATCTCAAAATGGTTGTTGAAATATTTAGTTAAATCTGTAATCACTGTTTCCATTATTATGACCATGGAGATGTTTGTTCACTCTTGAGCCACTATCTGGTTGCTTCATGTGCAAATTTTTGAATTTTCCACAGTCAATGTATTTTATTTGGTTAGTTTTCTTTGAATCTCATGCTTTCTTTCTACTCCTAATATTTGTATAAAATGACTTTTCGCTACAGTTTTCCATAGTTAAAACCATCATAAAAATCTGCTGATTTTCTTATTAATGTTGTTCCTTGAAGATTTTCATTTGTCCTGATCCCATCAGAGGTGGTTGTCCTCTAAGGTAAACTTCCTTAGCATACCAATTGCTGTCACTATTTATTTGAGCATTTCTTTTCTATCTTCTCTGTGTTGGGTCCTCCTGTTCTTTGGACCCTCATTTTGGTACCTCACATTAATTACCTGTGAGGAATGTCTGGGGAAGACGATTAACTATGAGCCTGGCAGCAAGGTTGATGAGTGTAGCATTTGTTATGTAAGTCTGTTTTGAGTCTGTACCCTCTTAAATTTTGCCCTTCTCTGTGTCTGATGTCTTGGAATCTGGATTTTCTCTGATTTGGTTTCTTTAGAGATGATATATCTTGCTTTTTGACAGATGAGGTGGGGGGTACCAACAAGGAGCTCACCCTTTTTTGAAGGAACTTTCAGGCAATGCTAACTCAACTGTTTTCTGCCCCCACCTTCCTCTACTTTTCATAGAGCTTGGTATCTCCAGACCATGTAGAAGTAGAGTGGCTTGGTTTTCATGTTAGCTATCTCTACCTGCAAACACTTGGGTTTGACCTTCCTATTTCCTGAGAAGTCATTACTTATTTATTCATCCATTTTCTGCCTTCCATGTTGTGCTTTGAGTTTTAGCTGTTCCCCCACTTTCATGTAGACGGAGTTATAGTTCTGGCTCTTTTTAATTTTTTTTCCTCCCCAATTTCCTTGTTTGAGGAGGATTTCCAGAGATATAGAGACAGAAATAAGGTCTTCATGACTATAACAAAAGATGTGTGTTAGCTGATATTTTTTAATTAAAATATTTCTATGTTGGCAATTTCAAAACAATAAGGATTAAGTTTTCTTGTGCAAAGGAAAAAACATACAGTCTTCTCAGCTTTTAAATTATATTTCTGTATGTATGAACATATGCAAACACATGTAAATATATACAACTGATACTGTGATTTAAGTCTCAGAAAAATTTCTTTTACAGTTTTTGTCATCTTTATTGAGTGAGATCTGAGTCCTTATTCCTGTTGTTTGCCTCCTACACATCTGGCATTTCTGTGTGAGGTTTTTCCCCACTCTGTGACCTAATGGTATAATGATCGTATAATACAGAAGTGATGTATACAATAATGTTTGACAATATTACATAGATTTTCCTTATCTTTGCCTACATTCTCATGTGCTAAAGCATTGGATATCAAGGGAAGATGCCAGTCTACCCACGGCTTCTTGAACTATTTGTGGTGGTAGATCACATTATTTTGTTTTTTTTTCCCCTTAATCGCAGAGTTTTATAAAATTCAAAATCATGTGTGTGTGTTAAGTGGATATAAAAGTTGCTATAAAATTTTTAAATTCTTCCAGGTTCTGTATGTACTTTGTTGCATATGAAAGCAAACAACTCATGGACTGTATTGATCTACAGTCTACAGATTGATCAGAGGCACAGAGAAAAATGGGAAGAACAGTTCCTCCTGACCAAAAATTTGACATATGAAAAAATTGTCTTGCATTTGGATATTTTTCTTTCCAGACCCTTTTGCTCATGTCTTGCTGATTTTCTTTCCTAGGCCTAGTGGCTCTCTTTATCCTCCAAGATTCTATTTTGAGGAATTATACAGAGAAGTAATAATAATGATCACTGAATATTATATATATATCGTAAGGGGAGTACTATGCCAGATACTGGGGTTCTATGCTATGAGTCAGAAATTATTCTGCCTTTGTGAGATTTAACAGTATAGTTCAAAGAAAGAAGCTACATAAGTATGTATAAATGTGAGCACCTGTAATGTGCATGTAGGTGAATATGTAATGAATTTCTCATGATCCAGTGAGAGTAGAGTGTATCGCTTCCATTTTATATGAATGGTAGAACTTGGATTTCATTCTAAGCTTACTGATTTTAAAGACCACCTTTTCTTCCTTCCATAAGGACTTTCATTTGGGGGAGTAGGTAAGATGATTGTCATTATGTGAGACATGCTAAGTCAAAAATAGTGTGCCATTTATTACTAGCTTGGAAAGATAGATCTGAGATGCAAAAATATATAGATTCTTTTTTCTACCTTCCTGGAAATATTATTGTTTAAAAGAAAAGGTATTTTTAAGCACATTTAGTGATGATGTAAATCTAGTAGAATTTTACTTCATTTTGTAGAGTAAAATGACTTGATGTGGGGCAGGACACTGGGGGACAGTGGAGAGAGGTTGACTACCCTCTGGTGTTCTTGCATCGCTGCCATGCTTGTTCAACCTGACAAGTGAGCTAGTCCTCCCAGCAGAGCTCTTTCTCTGAGTTTTACTTGTTTTACAAATGCCTGCAGAGGGTCTTGCCCACATGCACAGCTGTTTGTTAGTAGACCTGACTTTGCTTGTCCAGTCTGCCATTAACTTGCTTCCTTGAATCTTTACTCGGTTCACTTTTCCAATGTATCCTTGTCTGACCCATTATTTAAAAATATTAGTACCTGTGTCTCCTGTCCTCACTCTATTTTCTCTCTCAAGTTGCTTATCACTTACCAACATACCTGTATTAGCTTTTGCATCACTTGACCAAAACATCTGACAGAGACAACTTAGGAAGGAAAGGTTTATATTGGCTTATGGTTTCAGAGGGTCTCAGCCCACAGTAGCAGGGAAGGCAGGAACTTGTGGCAGAGGATAGTTCTTTACATCATGACTTACCAAGAGCAGAGTGACAGATCTGAGCTCAGGAACTTTCAAAGTCCTGCCCCCACTGACTTAGGTCTACCAGCCAATTCCTACCTCCCAAGATTCTACAGTCTACAAAAACAACACCACTAGCTTGAGACCAAGCACTCAAACATTAATGACTTTATATTGAAACCATAACAATACTATTTAATTTACTTACTTTTTATATTTGTTGTCTTCTCCCCTCAGTGAATTTAAGCTTTATTCCTTTCCAGGGCTGAATTTTTATCTCCTTTTTAAATTCATAGATGTTGCAGGAACTGAAAATACATACTTATTGCACCAATGGCAGCCACTGGAGTGTGGTCTAGCTCAGGACTCCCAAACCCCTGGCTGTAGACCAGTACTGCTGTGAGCAGAGTGTGAGACAGTGAAACTTCATCTGTATTTACACAATAAATGTAATATGCTTGGATTATCCCAAATGCCCCTCCCCACCCCTGTCTTTGGAAAAATTATATTACTTGAAACCAGTCACAGATGCCAAAATGTTTGGGAACCACTGGTCTAGAGTGTTTCTGCTTCATCCATGCTGCCCATGCCTATATAAATAGGTCTAGGTCACATGAGTCAAGCTTGTATTCTGTATACATGAGATGTCTTTCTGTGATGAGCGCCACCCCCCCAATTACTCCTTCCTGTTCTGCTTGTCCTCGTTCCTATGACAGGTGCACAATGATTTTCAGAAGTAGTTTTAGTTGCTGGGAATATGGAAGTGAAGAAAAATGAGGTTTCTGATACACAAAGCTTATGCTCTAGTTGGGGGAGACCAATGTATAAATGTCAACAAATAATTTAAGAAGGATAATTAATTATGATACTGGCAGAGAATCGGCTTTGCATTCAAAGGTCAATGAAATTGTCTCTGAGCAAGGGATATTTGAGCTCAGCTCTTCCTACTTCCTTTTCTGTTCTTGGTAAGTTCCTTTTAGCTGCACCTGTGATCCATCTGTAGAATCATAGAGGAGTGACCATGTTGGAGGAACAAAGCTAATGGTAGCAAGCAGCATTATCCCTATTATTTTTGAAGATCAGAGACAGATAATGTCTTGCTATTTCTATTGCTGCCATACTGAAATTTTATGAACAGTGAGCAGGGAGATAAAGTTGATGAGGTATTTGTTTATATTAAAGTTAACATACTTTTTATAACTAAAGATCATTCATAAGTGACTGCAGCAATATATAGATAGGGAACTGCCAGAAAAGCCGGATTCAGAAGGGGGCAGGGAACTGGGGACATCATTGCTAATGACAGGTAGATATTAGCTGAAAGCAGAGAATATCAGAAAAATGTCTATCTATGTTTTATTGACTATGCAAAGGCATTTGATTGTGTGGATCATAACAAATTATGGATAACACTTCAAAAAATGGGAATACCAGAGCACCTAATTGTACTCATAAGGAATCTGTACATGAACAGGCAAGCAGTTGTTCAAATAGAACAAGGAAACACTGCCTGGTTTAAAGTTGAGAAAGGTATGCATCAGGGATGTATAATTTCACCATATCTCTTCAATTTATATGCTGAGCAAATAATCTGAGAAGATGGACTTTATGACGAAGAACATGGCATCAGGATTAGAGGAAGACTCATTAACAAACTGCATTATACAGATAATATAACTCTGCTTGCTGAAGGTGAAGAGGATTTAAAACGTTTACTGATAAAGATCAAAGAACATAGCCTTCAGTATGGGTTGTGACTAAACATCAACAAAACAAAAATCCTTACAACTGTGTCAGTATACAACTTCACAATAAATGGAGAAAAGATTGAGGTTGTCCATGATTTTGCTTTTCTTAGTTCTACAATCAACACCCCTGGAAGCAGTAGTCAAGAAATCAAAAGATGCATTTCTTTGGAAAAGCTGTGGCAAAGATCTTTTTAGAGTATTGAAAAGTAAAGATGTCACATTGAAGAAGAAGATGCACCTGACTCATGCCATGTTATTTCCAGTTGAATCCTATGGTTGTGAAATCTGGACATTGAACAAGGGAGACAGGGGAAGAATTGATACTTTTGAATTATGGTGCTGGAGAAGATTATTGAATATACCATCGACTGCCAAAAGAACCAACATATCTGTCCTAGAAGAAGTGCAACCAGAGTGCTCCTTGGAAGCCAGGATGGCTAGACTGCATTTTATGCATTTTGGACATGTAGTCAGGAGGGACCAATCCCTGGAGAAGAACATCATGTTTGGGAGAATGGCAGGTCAACATGAAAAAGGTAAACCCTCCACCAGATGGACTGACACAATGCCTACAACAATGGGCTTAAACATAAATAAGATTGTGTGCCTGGCACAGAATTGGGAGTGTTCCATTCTGCTATACATAGAGTCATTATGAGTCAGACTCAAAGGTACCTAACAACAACAACTTTTTATAACCAGTGCCTCTTCTCCTATAAATTAAAATTCTCCATTCTATGTCTCAATCCCTTCAGTAATGGAGCCATAAAGTTGTATTCAAGTAAAAACTTAGAGGCTATGGCTGTTACCTATAGATGCTTTAAAACTACCTCATTCAAAGCTGGGCGCCAGGGTGTAGGCCTGTAATCCCAGAGACTTGTGAGGCAGAGGCAGGAGGATTGCAAGTTCAAGACCAGAGGCAGTCTGTGTAGTTTAGTGATACCCTGTCTCAAAGAAAAGAAAAGAAAAAAGAAAAAAAGTAAATTAAAAAGGGCTGGGGGTGCAGCTGTTGGTGCAGCCTACCTGGGTTCAATCCCCGGTACCATAAACAAACAAACAAAAAACACCTCATTCATTTGTATGCACAAAGATACAATTGTGAGCAGTGTGTGAGTATATTTTCTGAAGTTAGTTCACAAAGATGTCAAAAACAGTTTGAATTTAATTGGATATATCAAGTAAATTGTGAGCTATATTCATTCTCAGATTCATACAAAATTGAAATTCATTTTGTAGCAGAATACTTTTTAGAGTTTTATTTTTTAACTTTTTTAAATTAATTTTATTGTTAATGTACAACTTTATGGGTTTCATTATGATATTTCCACATATGGATATTATTGTACATTGATCATGTTCGTCTCTCATTGTCCTCTCATGACCACTTCTCTTCTGATCCCCTTTCTGCCCACCAATGGATCCCCTTCTTCTTACACGTATCACATATATGTATATCTGTATGTATGCAAGTGTATATATGTATATAGGTATGTGTATATATGCCTCCCAGTCATGTCCACCAGCCAGTTCCTTCCTCCTAAAATTTCATAACTTCCCCAAACCATGCCACTAGCTATAGAGCAAGTATTCAAGTATAAGCCATTTTATATTCAAACAATAACAATGCCATTCAATTTATTTACTTCTTATGTTATGTATATTATACTTATTCTATATCCACATTCTGCCTTTGAACTTTTTAGGGTTTTTTAACAGATACATAGTTTTAAAAATTAATAGCTTGCCTTTCTCTTTGGAGAGATGGCTGATTTCATTCTTTGGCTACAGGCTTTGCATTCCTTGGGACCACACAAGCTTCTAAAACCTTGGCACTGAGGCCTTTGGACTATAAAATTTCATTGAAAAGAAATAATGAAAAACATAGTTTTTGAAGTTTCAGCTGTTTTCTTTAAAATTATTTTGAGTCATTGTATTTCAATATGATTGTGCTAGTGATGGTTTAGTGTTTTAAAAGTCTTTCATACTGAGAATGTTTAAAAATAGGCACATCAGTTAAATACATTTGAAACTTTTGTTATTTTCAGATATTTAACATTTAATTTTCCTGATTTAACTTCAGTTTTAAGATTACATTGTATTTAAGACTAAAGATTTACATAAGACTTTTTATGTACTTAAACATTTAATTTATTCTTAGATCTATAGGAAAATTAAATTTCCATGTTATGAAGAGTCAGTGTATTGTGATGATATTAGCAGTAGTCTTGAAAATAATTAAAATTTGTTCCTTTTTTAAAAGCTCTATCTAATTATCTGGAAATTTTTTCCTAAAGTAAGTTTAGGTTTATCACAGGATGAGGAAATGGACCTTTAAGCTTTAGTAGAGAACTGCCAAGGTTTTGGTTACTTTATAAATCTGAATGACAAATAACATAGACTGATTAAAATTCTTTTTAATCTTTAGTGGATATATTAACTATAAAATGCAGTATACACTGTGATACTTATTGTATTTTTCTTTCTATTAAAAAAGGGGGATAAGTAATATCAAAACTTAGATTATGAGATAAAAATAGAAAAAGTTTCCTGGAATTATTGATGCTTCCATATTGACATTTTTTTTATTTAAAATTATACATCAAAAAGAAGCATCTACCTTTTCTATGGCTTCTTGTTGTTGTTAGATGCCATTGAAAGAGTTTCTATGGCTTAGCCTTCACATATTCTAGTTTCTTCTGTTAGACGGATAGGTGCTGTAGGTGGTTGGTGTGTGAGCCAGCAAATTCCTATCAGTTTTTGAACTTAAGAATGTACAAGTCAAGGCTTGAAATACCAATTTTTCTTTTAAAATTTTTTTGAGGTTGAGTTGTTTTAGATTTAAAAAAAAAGAGAACAGAACCTTCAAATCAATTAAATTATCAACATATTTTCTATACCAGAATAACTAATTCTTTCATTTTGGAGATGGAACAACATCTCTTAAGTTTGTTTATAAACTAATGCAGCTTGAGGTTACATAGGAAGACGTGAATAACTCACAGATTGGGAAATTTAAAACAAGAGGCTGTGCTTATAGACTTCCTGTTTTGAGATGCACTGTAATTCTGGAATAATGCTGAGCTGCCAGATCCATGATTCTTAAAGCAGAGATTTCTTCTTTCAAGAAGTTTTTCTAACTGCAGATTCAAAGCCCTAAAGAACTTTGAGGTATTAGATGCTGTAAGTCTGACAGTTGGAAGTGATCTATCTTTAGGTTCACAAATTTCTCATTTCCTTTTTTTTTTTTTTTTTTTTTTTGTGGTACTGGGTGTTGAACCCGGGGCCTCAGGTTTGCATGCTTTGCAAATGCTGTACCACTGAGCTGAACTCTCAGCCCATTTTTTTTTTTTTTTTACTTTACAAGACAGGGTCTCACTAAATTACACAGACTGCCTCTGGTCTCAAACTTGTGTCCTCCTGCCTCTGCCTCCCGAGTTGCTGGGCTTATAGGTGAGCGCCTCTGTGCCTGGCCATTTCCCTATACTTTTTATCCTATAGTATTCTTGAAAATATGGCCATATAGCCTTTGCTTGACTCCTTATAAGAGTGGATAGCTTATGTTCCATCATATATCCCAATTCCCTTGTAGATAGCTTTTTGGAAAATATTTCTCTTTTTTCCCCTTGTTCCCCTTTATTAATAAATGTTGGTATGGCACAGAGTAATACAACATTTGCTTTTTCCATTATGCAACTATTATATCACTTTTGATTATACCCATTTCCTTACAAAGTTTATGGAATCTTTTGATTAATATGTGGCAAAACCCAAATGCATTTATGGGTTATATTCCTCTGTTTTTTCCATGTAATCATGAAGTAGCATCATTTACATTGAGATTATCCTCTCCCCCTTTATCCCTTTACATTGTGTCCCCTACTCTTCCCACATTCCCCAACCTTTGCATCCCTTTGGTAGTCCCCTCCCTCCTTCTTTCTACTCTGCTTATATTTTCCTTTCTTAACTAAGGGCAATTGTTTATTTTTATATATCTACTTATGTACAGTGTTTTTCCTCTTATGTAAGATTTAGCTCATAAATATGAGTGAGAACATAAGATATATATCTTTTTGAGCCTGTATTCATTCACTTAAGATGATATTCTCTAGTTCCATCCATTTTGTTGCAAATGACATTATTTCATTTTTTATTACTGAGTACCATAATTATTTTTATCAACATTTCTGTTGATGGGCATTGTGGTTGGTTCCCTAACCTAGCAGTTGTGAAGGGTGCTGCATTAAATATGGAGATGTGGTATCTCTGTGGTATCATGGCTTGTCTCCCTATGGGTATATTCCCAGGAGTGTTATAGCGAGGTCATGTGGCAGTTCTTAGTTTTCTGAGGTATCTCCATATTGATTTCCAAAGTGCTTGAACTACTTTACAGTCCCACTAGTAGTGTAAAATGTTCCTTTTTCTCCATATCCTTGCTAGCATTTATTATTTGTTTTGTTGATCTTGGCCATTACCACTGGAGTTAGGTGGAATCTCAGAGTTGCTTATATTTGCATTTCCATTAAGATTGAGGGGATGGGGGCCTGGGATTTAGGTCAGTTGGCAGAGTGCTGCTCTGTAGTCTCTGAGGTTCTGGGTTCGATTCCCAGCACTGCAAAAATGGGAGGAGTACTTGGCAATCCACTTTCAAGGCAATCCCCAAACAATCAGCCATTGCAAACCCTATGAAGGTTGCTATGAGTTGGACATGTCTCCATGGCACCTAACAACAACTACTATTGTAGGAATATTAAGCATTTTTTCATGTGTTTCTTAGCCCTATAAACTTCTTCATTTGAGAACTATCTATTCATTTCCTTTACCCACTTGTGTGTTGGGTTATTTGTCATCTTGGAATTTGCTTTCTTAAGTTGTTTGCAAAATTTGGAAATTAGTCCTGTGTCAGATGTGTAGTATGTGAAGATTTTCTCCCATTCAGTGGACTCTTCCTTAAGTGCATTTGTTTCCTTTTCTATATAGAAGCTTTTTAATTTCATGTAGTCCTAATTGACAATTCTTGGTGTGATTTCCTGAGTGATTGGAATCTTGTTAAGGAAATACTTTCCTATGCCCATGTGTTGGAACATGTTTCCTAACCTTCCTTCTAGTAGTTTTAAGGCTTCTGGTTTTATGTTGAGGTCTCTTACTGTTTCAAATTGACTCTCATGCAAATTGAGAGATATGAGTCTATTTTCATTTTTCTGTAGGTGGATATAGCATTTTCCTTGAAGAGGCTACCTTTTCTCCACTGAGCATCCTTATCCCCTTTGTCAAAGAGTAAATGGCTGAAGTTGCATGGATGTATCTCTGGACCTTCAGTTCTGTTCTATTGGTCTTCAAGCCTATTTTTGTGCCACTACCAAGATGTTCTTGCTATTATATCCCTGTAGTATAGTTTAAAGGGATTAGGGATCCTACCTGCACTAGTTTTGAGCTTAAGACTATTTTGGCTATACTCGATCTTTTGTGTTTCCATATGAATTTTTTGATTATTTTTTCTATTTCTGCAAACTCTGTCATTGGATTTTAATGGGAATTGTATTAAATCTCTAAATTGCTTTTGATTGTATAGTCATTTATACCATATTTATTTTCTGAGTCTATGAGCAAGGGAGGTCCTTCCATCTTCTAGTATCCTCTGTGATTTTTCTTTAATGTTTTGAAGTTTTCTTTGGAGGGATATTCATGGGCTTAGGTTAGATTGATTCCTAAATATTTAAGGTTTTGGTGAGCTATTGTGAAAGGGATTGTTGCCTTAATTTCCTTCTCTTCCTTTTCACAATTGGTGTAAATGAAGGCTACTGATTTTTGAGTGTCAATTTTGTATCCTGCTACATCACTGAAGGAGTTAATTAGGTATAAGAGTTTTCTAGAAGAATTTGTGGGGTTTTGTAGGTAAAGGATCATTTCTTCCATGAATAAGGATAATTTGACCTCTCCTTTGCCTATCTGTATCCCTTTGATTTCTCTCTCGTCTGATTGCTCTGGCTAGGACTTCAATGACAATATTGCATAAGAGGTGAGAATGGACATCCTTGTCTTGTTCCTGATCTTAGAGGAAATGGTTTCAATTTTTCTCCATTTAATATGATATTGAGTGTATATTTGCCATAAGGGGCCTTTATGATGTGAGGTATATCCCTATTATACCTATCTTCTCCAGGATTTTTATCATGAAAGTGTGTTGCACTTTGTCAAAGGCCATCTCAGCATCAATTGAGATGATTATGTGATTTCTGAATACAAGTCCCTTGATATGTTTAATTACATTGATTTTCAAATGCTGAACCAGCTTTGCTTCTGTGGAATGAAGCCCACTTGATCATGGTGTATGTATGATCTTTCTTATGTTTCTGGATTCTATTTGACAGGATTTTGTTGAGAATTTTTATGCCAGTGTTTATCAGGGAAATTGGTCTATAGTTCTCTTTCTTTGAAATGTCCTTGCCCCATTTTGCTATCAGGGTGATGGTGATTTCATAGAATGAGTTTGGGAGTGTCCCTTCCTTTTCTACTTCATGAAATAGTTTGAGGAGAATAGATATTAATTCTTCTTTGAATGTTTGATAGAATTCTGCTGTGAACACTTTGGGACCCAGGCCTTTCTTTGTTGGAATATTTTTTGTTACCTTCTCTATTTCAGTGAATTTAATGGGTTTGTTTAGATTGTTTATGTCCTCCATGTTTAATTTTGGTAATTCACATGTGTTAATGATCTTATCCATTTCTTCTATATTTTTGTTTTTTGGGGAGGGAAGTACAAATTCTCAAAGTATTTCGTGATGATCTTCTGGATTTCACTGGTGTCAGTGGTTATGACCCCATTCTCGTCTCTAATTTTTTAAATTTTATTTTTTCTTTCTTTCTTTTGCTGAGATAGGCTAGGGGCATGTCTATTTTTATTAGTGTTTTCAAAGAACCAGCTCTTAGACTCATTAATTCTTTGAATTATCTTTTTTTGAATTCTAATTGAGATACTTCTGCTTTGAGCTTTACAATTTCTGAGTGTTCCTTTTGAGATTGGCTTGTTCTTGGCCTTCTAATGCCTTGAAATATGTCACTAAATTATTTACTTGGGCCTTCCCCAAGTAATTGATGAAAGCACTCATGGCTATGAACTTCCCTCTTATAACTGCCTTTGCTGTATTCCATGAATTTTGGTGGGATGTGTTCTTATCCTCATTCGATTGCAAGATTTTTAAAGTTTCCTCCTTGATTTCTTTGACAACCGATTGATCCTTCAGCAGTGTGTTTATTATTTAGTCTCCATGAATTTGTAACATTTTTGAAATTGTTCTTGTTTTTGAGTTCTTGTTTTATTCCACTGTGATCTGATCAGGTACCAGGGATGATTTCTACTTTTTTGTATTTGTTAAGGCCATTTTTGTGAACTAAAATGTGGTTTGTCTTAGAAAAAGTTCTATGAGTTGCTGAGAAAAATGTGTATTCCACATCTCGTAGATGGAATAATCTGAAGGTATCTGTAAGGTCTAGTTGGTCTATGTTGTTGTTGTTGCTGTTGGGTGCCATCAAGTTGGGTCCAACTCTTAGTGAACCTGGTAGGATTTTCAATGGTGGACTGTTTCAGGACAGCTTTGGAAATGGATTAACGTGTGTTACTCTTGTTTTTGCTGTGCTGGATATGAGAGCAGGATTCTACCAACTGAGCTAAACTCTAGCCCCAGTTGGTGTATGGTGCTATTTAAGTCCATAATTTTTCTGTTGAGTTTTTATTTTGATGACCTGTCTCTGGGTGAAAATGGGGTATTGATAGCTCCCATAATTATTGTATTTGCCTCAATGTGTTCCTTTATCTCCAATAAAGTTTTTTTTTTTTTTTTTTTATCAAGCTTGTTGTTGTTAAGTGCCATTGAGTTGAGCCTGACTTACAGCAACCCTCACAGGATTTCAATGGCTGATTTTTTCAGGATTGATTATTTTGGGATTGCTTTGGGATTGGATTGCCACATTCTCCTATTTTTCAAGCTAGGTGCTTCTATATTTGGTGAGTAAATATTAAGTAACATTGTGGGTTCCTGCTTGACTATTCCTTTTACTAATATGTAATGTTCTTTGTCTCTTCTGATTAGTTTGGATTTGAAATCTAATCTGATGGAAATTAGTATTGCAACTCCTGATTTTGTTGTTGTTGTTGTTTCCCACCTGCTTAGTATATTGTTTTTCACCCTCTGATTTTTAGCCTTTTATGGTCTTTATGGTTGAGGTGAGTCTCTTGAATGCCACATATTGAGGATTTATGTTTTTTAATCCAATTGGCCAGTCTGTGTCTCTTGATTGGTGAGTTAAAACCATTTATACTGAGAGTAGGGGCTGGTATTTAGCTCAGTTGGTAGAGCACTGCTCTGCAGTCTCTGGGGCCCTGGGTTTCATTCTGAGCACCACAAAAATGGGAAAAGGATGTGCTAATCCACACCTGAGGCAATCACCAAACAATTAGCCATTAAAAACCCTATGAGGGTTGCTATGTGTTGGACACAACTCAATATCACCTAACAACAATAATATTGAGAGTAACTATTGAGAAGTGCTTTTTATCAGCATCAATTTGGTACTTGTTACTGTTTTCTTATTCAAATTTGGGCTGTTTTTTTCTTAAATTCTTCCTGTGTTTATTATTCATTTATTTGATCTTGTATTTGGGGTTGTTTTACCTCCCCCACATGCAATGTTTCAATCAGAATTCATAGCTTGGTGGCTATGAATCACTTAAACAAGGTAATATCATGGAATGTATTGTACTCACCATCTATTTTAAAATATAACTTCACTAAATAATACAATCTTGGTTGACAGTTATTCTTTTTCAGAAATTGGGTGATGTCTCTCCAATCTTTCTTGCCTTTAACCTTGTTAAGAAGTTCGCTGTTATTCTGATGGGTTTGTCTTTGTGAGTTGGCATTTTTCTCTTATAGCTTTTTAGAATAACTTCTTTGCTCTCTAGATTTAGCATTCCAATTATAATGTGTCATGGGGAGGATCTATTCTAGTCTACTCTGTTTGGAGTTCTGAATGTTTCATTTGTATAGATAACCAGCTCTTGCCTTAGGTTTGGAAAGTTTTCATGAATATTTGACTAAATTTCCTAATCCTCTTGTGTTGTTTTTTTGGCTTTTTCGTGTACCCTCTGAATTTGTAGGTTTCGTTTCTTCATTTTATCAAATATTTCTTGAAAGTTTTGCTCATACTGCTTTTTCATTCTTTTTATCTTGGCATGTGAGTAAATGAGGCCTTCTGCCTTTTTCTCAGCCTCAGCTATTCTGTTCTCATTTTCAGTCTTGATACTGAAGATTCTATCTTAATGCAGAGTTGGTTAATTTTGCCTTGCGTCTCAAAGACTGCTGCTTGATTCTTCAGAATCTCTCTCTGGAAAATTTTTCTTCCCAATTAGATACCTTTCGTCCAGTGAATCAATTGTTCTCATGGTGGTGTCTTTAAGATCTTTTAGCATATTTATAAGCAAGGTTCTAAATTTTCCATCAGACATCTCCAGGAATCCGGTTACCATGAAATTATCCTCTGAGGTGCCTTGGTCTATGAGATCTTCCCATCCAGCATGACCTTTTATATTTCATGTATTTTTCTGCTGGGGTTTGCCCATTGCTTGGTCTGAGTGCTAGGTCATATATCCTCTGTGTATAAAGAGAGTCTCCCCTGACATTCCTATGAGTTTGGGTGTTGATGGGTGACTGGCACTTCCCCCCCCCACCCCCATAGTTTGCATCCTCAGGGTCCCTTGCCTAGCTCTTGATGCAGCCTCTGATTTTATCACTGCCCTCTCAATTTCTCCCTGTCCCCTGCATTACCAGACCCCAATCCCATCATAGCCTAAACCATGTGTATTAGGCTCCCCAGGCCTGTGGCACTACTTCTACTACATGTTGTAAGCACTACCAAGCCCCAACTGTGCCTTAATCTTAACAATCTTTCCTAGACTCAGAGATCCAGCAGCACTAGCTGCTCTTATCTGTCCCACAGCTAGCCACCTCTCAGTTTCCTTCCTCCAGCTCATGATTCCGGTTGCTCCAAAGGCTAGGGTAGTGACCATCTCTTCTTGATCAAAACAAAACAAACAACACCCCCTCACATACACAGTCCCTGGGCCTAAGACCCTGCAGAGGGGCAGTGCCACCCAGCTTCTTCCCTAGAGAGTCCTGCAGACTTCTGCTTTGTCCACCTTACCACCCACCAGCCGCAACCATCTGAGAAGGCCCTGCTCCACCTTTCTTCAGCTGTGTACCCTTGCCAAGTGCTCTGTTGTCTCTCACTACAGCCACTCACCATCAGGGATGGCCCTGTTGGATCACTGTTCAGCCGTATTCCCTTGCAGGCTGCTTCACTTTGTCCTCTGTTAGCATCTTCTCCTGGCATCAAGGATGGCCCTGCTGGATCTCTCTTCATCCCAGACCCCTTACAGGAATTACCCTCATGTCCCCTGCCAGCCACCACCTGTGACCCCACTGGATCTCACTTCAGCCATGTACCTTTCATAGGGCTCCATATCCTTCAAAGCCCTCTGCTGCCATCTTCCCTGGGGATGAGGATTATGGAAAGTTGCCCACCATTTCATTCTCTTCTCCATTGTTTTAGTCTCCACCATTTGGTCAGTTTTCCTTTTGCCATCCCACTTTTCTTGACAATTAGAGCTATACTTGACTCATTTTGTTGTTGTTTTTGTTGTTTTGATTAGAGAACTTCACAATTCTCCCTATTTTCTTCCCCAATTGAAGTATGGCGGATACCTCTCTGCCATCTTCTTGAACTCCTCTGCTAACTTTGGAGAATCTTTCTTATGCTGAGCTTCAGTCTACCTGTCTATTGTCTATCGTGTTTTTGGAGCAGCACAGAACAAGCCAATCTTTCTTTGATGTGGATTTTTTTTTTAATTTGGTGGGAGATCTAATATGGTTATTTAACTTTTATATATTGACCTATAAAATATCAGCTTAAAGAAAAAAATAAGAATTTGAATAGCATAGCTAATTTATCTTGCATAGCAGTGAGCATGTATCCCAGTGTAAACACAAAATGAGAAACTCTGCTTTACCCCTGTTGTCTCAGGTCCCATGTGCTTATTGTAATGGGTCTCTCTCTGGCCTGAGTGCAAGGCTTAAATGTTTAAGATAAGACTTTTTCACAGAATATGGTCTCCACTGTAATCCAGATACTTTGTTTGATGTTCAGCTGAAATAATAATGAATAATGTACTCCACTCCTGGATTAAAAACTCAAAATATAGTGTTGGACTCACTGAGAAAAAGTATATTAATTTACAACATAATTTTTCTTTCAGGGGTATTCAGGGATAATTTTAATAAGAGATTTTTGCCTTACCCAATAAATTTATAAGTCCAGTGCTTTGTAAACTGCAGTTCTGTTATGATTGAAACAGCAAAAATTTCCTTTTGTGTCCTCTAATTTAAATGGGCTTGACTTTACCCAATAAATTTATAAGTCCAGTGCTTTGTAAACTGCAGTTCTGTTATGATTAAAACAGCAAAATTTTGTTTTGTGTCCTCTAGTTTAAATGGGCTTGACTTACTTCAGCTCATTCATCACAGACCATATTTATAGCTCCTTGAACTTTGTGGTTACTATCATATGAGTGTTCTCCAGTTGGTTAATCATTTCCTAAAATTTGACAAAATGCTTTAAATGTGGCATGGCCATGTTAGTACAGAATAAGATAATTACTTGCTCTAAGATGGACACAGTACTTCCATTACCATAGCCTAAGGTGGTGGCAGTAATAATTTTAGTAGTCTCATCTAATGGTTGCCTCATTTAAGCCTGTGGTCAACTCATCCTCTCCCATGGATCTGAGAAGTTTTGAATAACTGATGGTCAGTGAGCTATGTGCTTTGTTGGCAGTATAACCTGACTTTCTCATCTTCTGGAACATCTACATTCCTTTTATTTGCTTTTAGATTTTTCTTTCACTGCTAAGGACACTGGAAAATTAGACTATTAGTCTGAAAAGCTTTTTGGTGGTATTCTTTTTTTTTTTTTTGTCTGTAGAAGTGTAGTGAGTGAAGGGAGCCATCAGGTATTTCAGTTCGAAAAAATAAAGCACATTTTTGGAAGCAAAAATAAAAGCAAGCTTTTGATTTATATGGAAACCTCTATGAAATGTAATGTAAACACAGTACATATAGGAAAGTGCATAAATGAGTGTAACTGTTACACAGATGATGAAATAAAACATGGACTCCAAAGCCCCTTGGTTTCCCTTGCCACCCTTGCCTTTCCTCTCTCACATAGTAGTATCCTGACTTCTGAATTGTGAATTAATTATGCCTGCCTTGAACATACTATACAGTCATATAGCATGTGCTTTTGTATATTTGGTGTATATGTGTGAATTTGGCTGTTTTTGCACAATATTATACTATGAAATTGATCTGTTTTTTGGATGAACTTGTAATTTCTCATTCTTATTGATGTATTCCATTGCATGGTCATACTACTGTTTATTCATTCCACTGGTAATGAATATTTGGTTTATTTCCAGATATTTACATATAAGGAATAATTTTGCTACGAGTAGTCTAGTATATGACTTTTGGTAGCTCTGTATGCTCATTTCAGTTGGAGATAGAATTAGGAATGGAGTTTCTAAACCTATACAGAAATTGGAACATAAGAAAAAGCTAAAGTCAACTTGGCAGAGAGGACAATTTAGGGAGTAGAAAGAAGGAGGGAGGGCCCTAGCAAAAGGAAGAAATAATGGGAGACAAAGAAGGGAGAAGAGGAACAAAGAGGAGTGAGGAATGAGAGAGAGGGTGACTTTAAAATAAACAGCCCAACTTTAAGAGTTCGGAAAATAATTATAATAATACCAATAATACCAAAGAATGGTAATAATACAAATGGGCTAGAAAATTCATGTAATATTACTGACAATGTAAAAAGATAGATCACTACAGAAAAGTTTTGGTCTTAAACATAATTGGATCCAAGGATATATAGAAAAATATTCCCACAAAAAGACATGCAAGTCGAAGAGAGGCCTTTGGTGGGGGTGTGGGATGGAGGGAGGAAGTGCATAAGAGGGTAAGGGGTAACTTATCTGTGCAGTGTACAATGAGATGCATATATGGAAATGTCACAATGAAATGCATGTCAGAATGAGACACATTAAGTTGTACATTAAAAATTTCTAATAAAAAAAGGAGTGGAGTTTCTGAGTAATATGGAATGTTTATATTCTGGTTTATGGAAGATTATGTTCAGATACTGAGGGTTTTCCAATGTAACAGTACACTTACACTTCCATTATTGTATTATAATTCTGGTTGCTCCATATCCTCATGCTCCCGACCTTCACTCTAACCTTGCCTAATATGGGCAAGATTAACATCTTGACAGTATTGAATCTTTCAATCATTGTAGTCTTCTTTAATTTTTCCTAATATTTTGTAATTTTTAGCATAAAAGTTGTATACATTTCTGTTAGACTTATTGATATACATTTGACATTTGATATTATTATAAATGCTATAATTTTTAAAACTTCCCATCTTTCACTAAGCTTGTTTTGGTACGGATTTTTCTTGTTTGCTATTATACTTTTATTGTAAACTGGTGGTGAATACTCACAAATACTTTTCCTGCTGCACTTACTGATTTTTATCCTGTTTTCCCCCCTATTAATTTGATAAATAATTATGGTTGATTTTTAAGTTTTAAACTAATCCTGCTTTAATACAAGCAATGTCCATTGGTTATAATGCATTATCCTTTATGTATATTATAAAAGTTGATTTAAAAATGTTTAAGATTTTAGTAAATGTATCTGTGAGAGAGACTGGTCTATATTTTTCTTGTAATATCCTATTTAAAGTATTGATATCAAAGTTATGCTGAACTTATAAGAAGAGCTGGAAGAATTTTTCTCTTTTCTTAGACTCTAGAAGTATTTGTATAAAGATTGGCATTGTTTGTTCTCAAATATTAGAGAGATTTTACCCTCATGTGAGTCATCTGAGGTTGGAACTTTCTTTGGGGGATGGTATTTTAGTAATAGATTCAATTTCTTTAATTACTTTTCTTGTATTAGTGCTATTTTATGTTTTTATTTTCTATTTTGGTGAATTATGTTTTTCAAATCATATTTTTCATTTTAAATGAATTATAAAAATTTTAGACCTACTCTTTCTCTAGCTTTTTAATTTTTAGCTTCTTTCTTCTTTTTAAGGTGTGAATTAAAGGTCATCACTGACCTGTTAAGCATTGCTTTATTTGCTTTCTACAAACTTTTGTCATTTTAATTACTGTCAAATTAAAAATATTTTCTCATTTCCTTTGTTTTTCATCTCTGGATTATTCAGAACTTTATTTCCTACTTTTCAAATAGTTGTGCATTGTCTAGATATGTTTCTGCAGTTGATTATACTGTGATCAGAGAGCATATTTTGAAAGATTCTGGCTGGCACGGTGGCGCACGCCTATAGTCCCAGCGGCTCGGAAGGCAGAGGCAGGAGGATTGCAAGTTCAAGACCAGAGGCAGTCTGCGTAACTTAGCGAGACCCTGTCTCAAAAAGTAAAAAAATGGGCTGAGGTGCAGCTCAGTGGTCCAGCACTTGCAGAGCATGCAGGCGTGAGGCCCTGGGTTCAAACCTCAGTAACGCAAAAAAAAAAAAAAAAAAAAGATTCTGGACCTTTGAAATTTGGTACATGTTTCATGTACACTTTTTTCTTTTTTTAATTAGTACTTTAATTGTACATATTTGTGGGATATAGAGTGATAACTCAGTTCATATAAACAGCGTGCAATAATTAAATCAAGGTTGTTGACACTTTTATCTCCTTAAACTTTATACAGAAACTTTGTGATTAACATGTAATGATAATTGTTGGTATTTATGAAGTATAGTGTGTTTTCTTCAGGTTTCATAAAGTATATTGAGATTCATTATGAGATGTTCATAGAGTAGCATCCTGTATTTTATACTTGTTACCCTCTTTACTCCTCTATATTATTCCCCCTGCCCCTCTCACCTCTCCCATTACCTTCCCATCTCACTAGTCTCTTCTCCCTTCATGTTTGGTCCACTTATATTTTCCAATAATAGATATATATGTACAATCATGTGTGTATGCATACATATATATGTACATATGTATATATATGTGTGTATATATGTATTTATGTATTTGTTGCTGTTGTTAGGTGCCATCATGTCTGTGTCCAACTCATAATGACCCTATGTACAACAGATGAAACACTATTGTCAGTGATTCTCTGCTATTCAAAGGGTTTCCAATGGCAGATTGTGTTTTAGGAGTGGGTTGCCAGGTACTACTCCCAAGTCTACAGCTCCTATTGTTCCCAGGCATTCTCCCATCCAAGTACTAACCAGGCCTGACCCTGCTGAGCTTCTGAGATCTGATGAGATTGGACACCACGGTGGTATGGCTGCAGGATATATATATATATATATATATATATATATATATATATATATACACATATACATACATACATGCCTACAGCTGTAGCCCTGTGGCATCTGATCCCGTCAGATCTCGGAAGCTGAGCAGGGTCGGGCCTGGTTAGTACCTAGATGGGAGACCGCCTGGGAACACAAGAAGCTGTAGGCTTGGGAGAAGGACCTGGCAACCCCCTCCCAAAAATCAATCTGCCATTGAAAACCCTATGAACAGCAGAGAAGCACTGACAATAGTGTTTCCCTTGTTGTACAGAGGGTCGCTAGGAGTCGGATACCGACTTGACGGCACCTAACAACAACAACAACATACGTACATACATACATACATACATATCCTTTTATGGTAGTTGTAGCTCTCACATGTGAATGAGAACATGCAGCATTTCTCTTTTTGAGTCTTTTTGAGTCTTGCTTAAAATGATGTTCTCCAGTTCCACCCATTTTGCTGCAAATACCATAATTCCATTCTTCTTCATGGCTGAATAATATTCCATTGCATATATATGTACCACATTTTTAATCTAGTCATCTATTGAGGTACATCTGGGCTGATTCCATATACTTGCAATTGTGATGAGTGCTGCAATAAACATGGAAATGCAGATGTGTCTGAGGTATGATGACTTATCTTCCTTTGGATATAGTCCTAGAAGTAACATGGCTGGATCACATGGTAGTTCCATTTTTAGTTTTCTCTGGAACCTCTATACTGAGTTTCATAATAGCTGAAATAATTTGCACTCCCATCAGCAGTATAAAAGGTTTCCTTTTCCTCTGTATCCTTGCCAGCATTTGTTGTTTTTGTTATGTTGATGTTAGCCATTCTGACTGGGGTGAGGCAGAATCTTAGTGTAATTTTGATTTACATTTTCCTAGTGGGTAAGGAGGGCTGGGATTTAGCTCAGTTGGTAGAGTGCCGCTCTGCAGTCTCTGAGGTCCTGGATTCGATTCCCAGCACCACAAAAATGGAAGAAGGGCATGGCAATCCACTCTGCAGGCAATCCTGTAACAGCCATTGAAAACCCTATGAGAATCGCTATGAGTCGGACATGACTCAATGGCACCTAACAGCAACAACAACAATGGCTAGGTATATTGAGTATTTTTTCATATGTCTATTGGCCATTTGTACTTATTCTTTGTAATCTCATTTGTCAATTCTTGATGCAGTTTCCTGGGCTATTGAAGTCTTGTTAAGAAAGTAGTTGCCTGTTTCTATGTATTGGAATGTGTTCCCTATATTTGCTTCCTGTACTTTCAAAATTTCTGGGTTTATATTGTGATCTCTGATCTACATTGAGTTGATTTTCACATAGGTTGAGAGATATGGGTTTACTTTCATTCTTCTTCATATAAATAACCAGTTTTCCTAGCGTCATTTGTTGAAAGGGCTATCTTTTCTCCAGTGTATGCCTTTGGCATCTTTGTCCAAGATCAGGTGGCTGTAGCTGTGTGAGTGTATATCTGGATCTTTTGTTCCATTGAATTTCATGCCTGTTTTTGTGCCAGTTCCAACCTGTTTTTACTACTATAACCCTGCAGTATAGTTACAAATCATCTATTGTGATAGCTCCTGCACTGCCTTTACTGTTTATGATTGTTTTGGCCATATGGGGTCTTTTGTGTTTCCATATGAATGTTAGGAATGTTTTTTCTGTTTCTGGGAGACATGTCATTGGAATTTTAATAGGCGTTGCATAGAATCTCAAGATTACTTTCGGTTGTATAGCCACTTTCACAATATTAATTCTTTTGATCCATGAGCAGGGGAGGTCTTTCCATCTTCTAGTGTCATCCTCAGTGTCTTTCACTAGTACTTTCAAGTTTGCATTGTAGAGGTCTTTAGGATCTTTGGTTAGATTAATTCTTACATATTTAAATTTTTGGTTGGCTATTGTGAATGGCATTATTGCTTTGATTTCTTTCTCTTCTTGTTCATTACTGGTATATAGAAATGCTACTGACTTGAGTGTTAATTTTGTATCCTCCTATGTTGCTGAAGGAGTTAATTAACTCTAAGTGTTTTCTTGTGGAGTTTTTAGGGTGCTTTGAGTATAGGATCATGTCTTCTGAAAATAGGAGTAATTTGACCTCTTCATTCCCTATTTGTTGTTGTTGTTGTTAGGTGCCGTTGAGTCGGTATCCAACTCATAGCGACCCTCATAGGGTTTTCAATGGCTGAGTGCTTCGGGATTGCCTTGGGAGTGGATTGCCAGGCCCTTCTCCCATTTTTGCGGTGCTGGGAATTGAACTCGGGGCCTCAGAGACTGCAGCCCAGCGCTCTACCCACTGAGCTAAATCCCAGCCCTCCCTATTTGTATCCTTTTTATTTCTTCCTTTTGCCTGATTGCTCTGGGTAAGGCTTCAATCATTATATTGAATAAGAAAAGAGAGAGTGGCCATCCTTATGTTTGGTGGACACTTATAGAGACCATGTTTTCTAGCTTTTTGGTTGTGAAATATATGTGTACATATTTGTGAGTAAATTTATATAAATAGAAATAAATGAAGCCAAATTTGCTAATTGTGTTGTTTAAATGCGTTCTTCCGCATTTTCTTTTTTGTTGCCTATCAAGTCTCAAATTTCAGTTGTATGAATACTCACATGTGTTTTGAAGATCTATTTGTCCAGTTTGGCAGTCTGTGTATTGTAGTTATGATATCTGGCATGTACAGATTTGGAATTCTTTTCTTCTTGTTGAACTGACCTTTTTATCATAATGAAATGTCCTCCTTCATTATTATTAAGACTTCTTTAAGGTCTCCTTTATTTGATGATAGTATGGCTATACCATCTTTCATTTGATAGGATCATAGATTTTTCTACTTGATAGTGTATTTATAGATGTATTCATTCACATTCATTTTGTCTATAATTTGAGATTTACAGTTGTATTGTTGAGTTCAGCAGATGTTACAATCAACCCAGCTTGAAAACCCTTGTACCCTTTGTAGTTATGAATTCTTTGGAAATACAGTTGATTAAGATTGCCACAGTTCATGTTCTGATGCTTGGCTTTTTGTCTGAAGTTTGTATTTGGTTTCTCTATTTTGGGAAGGTGGAGACATGTCTTGAAGTGTATTAGGGCTGGCTGATAAACACCATTAAACTCAATACTGCCTTTTCTGGCTTGATTCTTTCCTTTCAGGTGTCAGTGCCACTGTGCTAGGCTTTGCTTAGACATTGCTTCCTGTAACTGTTTCCCTACATGGCTCCATGGCTGTTTATTCAGAGACTTCTGTTCTCTGCTTGCTCCATTCTCCAGGCATGCCTGCCACACTCTGCTTCCTGGGTGTATTGTGCAGCATCTGATTCTCTTCTGGTCTTACGCAGATGGGAGATTTATACCAGAAGAGTGTGATAAAAACAGCTAAAATTTTAATGTATGAACATTTTCATAATTATCAAATTTCTAATGTCTCAAATTCCCTCTCTGTTCTTACCAGTACAATATTTATCAGTTTCCTAAAATCTAAGTTCTATGATTATTGTTAAGGAATTATATTTTGAAGCCTTCCCCAAATGCTTCTCTCACTTGTGAAGTACTGCTAATGGATATTATGCAAAGAATTTGGTAACTTCCATTATCACCCTGTGTCTTTCAGACTTTGACCTCTATGTCGTACATTGTACAAAAGGTCATGGAGCCTTCCCACTCAGTAATGATGAATCATATGGGCCTAGTGTAATGGATCCACATACTTATGTTGGAATAGAAATAGACCTGATTCTCTGCCTGATTTCTATGTAACAATGCTTTGTATTATTTTAAACAATATATGTTCTATGTTTAAAAAACCCTTTGGTGGCTCGGTGTATATGATGTATCTGACTTTGAGTAAGTCAGCCCAACTTTTCGTGCCCTGATTTCCTCATCTATAAAATAGATTGGCCACTATTTTATAAGGCTGCATGAGGATAGAGGAGCTAATCATATAAAACTCATAGCACCTACAGTATCTAATCTATAGTAAGCAATATAACAAATTATCTGCTACTGATGTTAGTGATGAAAATAGTGAAATCTCACTTTGTGGATATATGCCACCAAATTTGCAATGTTGAGTTCTACAAGAAAATTCTATTTTTCCATTAACTTCCATTCTGTATCGTGTTCCAGTGGGTAGGATTATTCTAGTGAAAACATTAAACCACCAAGAAACCAGGTGCCTTGTTGAGCACTATAACTACAACTACTATCAGTAATTAAATATATCCTCCAACTGTTGGCTTCTTTTTTGCAATACTCTCATCACTTTGGAACCATATTGCCATTGCAGTTTGCTTTTTTCCTTCTTGTACCTTTAGACATTTTGCTTAGAAACCTCCAAGTTTTCTTTTTCTTTTGATTATTAACATAGTCCTCTAATATTACAGTATTTGACTTTAGGTATTACAGATAGAAAATTATTGATCTTCCATACTTTAATATTCCTAAGGCATAGGATTAAATATGATGTCATTTGTCCAGAGTGAAGGCTATTTGTTACTGTTAATACTGATGACTGTTTGGGACAATTTCTACATTTGATCATTAAAAAATACCCTCTAACTGTCTTCTTCCTGCAGTGTGTATGTTTTTATTTTGCTTTCCTTTTCTGATTAATTCCTGTAGACTCCTTTTAGTTTTAAAATTCCAGTAGGATTTAAATGAACTGTGCATTATTTTAAGAAACGATAAGATACTACTAGGAATGGAGAAAATACAATGTATGTTATCTATACTCCTAAGATCATTAAAGTGTTCAAAAATAAGACTTACTGGATAACAAAGTGAGCATATATACAGAGATATTTTGAAAGTAACTTAATGTTATATGCATTACAGATATTTGTGCAATATAAAGGTAAACTCAGTGTCATGATCATGAAAAAACAGTCTTCTAAGAAATTGTATGACCCCAAACACATATATGAACATCTTTTCTTATGTTATCACATTTATTTCTAATGGTAAGAAAGCCAAGTAAATGAAGTGCAAAATTTTGGGTGCAGTGTAATGGTTGAAATTTTTATATACATAAATGAGTCAGGATAATTTATGGTCATATGAACCCTGTAAGCTGCTAATATTGAATGCATATTCTTAAAGTGATCTATGGCACCATGGCCAAATACCACAGGGAGAGAACCACAGTTGGTACATACTTGTTTATTGATTTTCTTATTTTGAATGCATAAAACATTAACTCAGAGACTGCTTTCCTATGGCTTATCTGTTTCTGTTCAGGATTAGATATGTGACCATCCTAAGCCCACTCTTTGAGTGTATAAAATGCCAGCATTAATTAGGAATAGGAAGTTAAAATTGCATCTTTCTATTAAAATTCTGGCATTATGTATTTCACTTAAATATTTTTGTCAAATTATGTAATTCTAAGGTTTGTCAGGCAACTTTTCAAACTTAATTTGGTTCTATACTCTTGAATCAAATTAGAGAAAAATGTCTCTAGTTTCACTTCTTGTATCTTATTTTCCAGAATGAGTGTGTGTGAGGGAAAGGTGCTATGTGAGTTAAAAAGTTGATCTTGCTGCCATTTGTCTATTATTCTTGTTGCCATTGATCAGGGCCTATATCCTGCTTTTTTTTTTTTTTTTTTTTTTTTTTTTTTTTTTTTTTTTTTTTTTTTTTTTTTTTTTTTTTTTTTTTTTTTTTTTTTTTTTTTTTTTTTTTTTTTTTTTTTTTTTTTTTTTTTTTTTTTTTTTTTTTTTTTTTTTTTTTTT
>VMDO01025996.1:0-27362 GCA_007922755.1 Pedetes capensis | reverse complement strand
GTGATTACCAGTATGTCTTGATTGCATGTTTGATCTATTTCAGATTGCAGAAGCTGATAGAAGTCTTCCCTTTCTTCATTTGTGGCCTTGGTGGTGGGTGCATAAATTTGAATAATAGTCATATTAACTGGCCTTCCTTGTAGGCATATGGATATTATTCTATCACTGACAACATTGTATTTCACGACAGATCTTCAAAAATCTTTTTTGATGATGAATGCAACCCCATTTCTCTTTAGTTTATCATTCCCAGCATAGGAGACCATATGATTGTCTGACTCAAAATGGCCTGTGCCGGTCCATTTTAGCTCACTGATGCCTAGTATGTCATTGTTTATGTGCTCCATTTCTCTTTTAACGATTTCTAATTTGCCTAGATTCATACTACGTACATTCCATGTTCCAATTATTAATGGATGTGTACAGTTGTTTCTCCACATTTTGAGTCGTGCCACATCAGCAAGTTGAGCACCCTGAGGTTTTACTCCATTTCCGTCATCATGGTAGACTCTACTTCAAGGAGGCAAATCTTCCCCAGTTGTCTTTTGAGCGCCTTCCAACCTAGGGACCTCATTTTCCGGCACTATTTCTGACAGTGTTTCTTTGCTATCCATAGGGTTTTCAATGGCTAGTTGTTTCGGGAGTGGCTCGCCATGTCCTACTCCCTAGTCTGCCTTAGTCTGGAAGCTCAGCTGAAAACCTGTCCACCTTGGGTAACCTTGCTCATGTCTGAGGTTACAGTGGCAGAGCTCTCAGCCTCATCGCAATATGCAAGCCCCCATGGCAAACTGATAGACGTGTGGGGGCTCTGATGGTAAAATAATTAATACAAGGATGCATATATATCATAAGAAAAAGAGGAGAATAGAAAGAGGGAAGAGAGTAAAACAAGAAAGGAAGAAAATAAAAGTAAAATAATAAAAAAACCTCACACATACACGCTCCCACCCACGTATAAAATCGCTTATAGTGAGATGCGGTCGTATACATCTGCATTCCCAGCAGCTTGGGGGCAGAGGCAGGAGGATCGCAAGCCCAAGATCACAGGCAGCCTGTGCAACCCAGCGAGACCCTGTGTCAAAAAGTAAAAAAATATGGGCTGGGGGCTCAGCGTGGCGGTCC
Source organism: Pedetes capensis (assembly GCA_007922755.1). Classification (NCBI taxonomy): domain Eukaryota; kingdom Metazoa; phylum Chordata; class Mammalia; order Rodentia; family Pedetidae; genus Pedetes; species Pedetes capensis. The sequence goes on along the minus strand of VMDO01025996.1, from coordinate 26,240 downwards.
AGCACCTACAAAGCGAATAGGCGCAAGACCCTGGCTTCAAACACCCGTACAAAACAACAAAAACACACAACAACAAAAAAAACAAACCAAACCAAACAAAAACAAAACAAAAACCCCAAGAAACAAAAAAAATCAAAACAAAAACAAAAACAAAACCATACATACATGTTCGCACACACATATAAAACACTTCTAGTCAGGTGCAGTGGTTCACGCCTGCAATCCCAGCAGCTTCGGGGGTGGAGACAGGAGGACCACAAGTGTGAGATCAGAGGCAGTTTGTGCAACCCAGCAAGCCCCTGTCTCAAAAAGGAAAAAATATGAGCTGGGGGCGCAGCACAGTAGTCCAGCACCTACAAATCAGACAGGTGCAAGACCCTGGATTCAGATCCTCATAGAAAAAAAAAAAACCTTGTATATTCTTATAGGTGCACTGTGGGCATCTAGTTCCACTGGGTGAAGTTGATACTGCAGGAAGCAGCGCTCCCTCCAGAACTCAGGATGGCAGTGTTTTCACACAATCTGCAGGAGCAGTCTGTCTTAGTCTATAGAGATTTTGCCGATTTCGTAGAAAATGGCGGATTGCCCCACAATGTCCTGTGTTTAAGTGGGACACCGAATGACCAAAGAGATGGTTCCAGGAAATATTCTGTGTCTATTGTATTGTTTGAGAAGCAGTGGAGCCTGTGGGGTCCTCCCTGGGGTTCTCCCTGTCCCACATAGTTGGGGCGCCAGTTCCCCAAATCAGAGATTTCCGGCCCAAAGCCTATAGCAAGGAGGGAATATGGTTGCTTTCGTGGATTTTTTTTCTCTCTTTTTATTGCAGCGCTTTCCGCCCACTTGGGAGACCACTTGGGAGGACCAAATCCTCTTGTGGGCAGGATGATATTCAATCCCCCCGGAGAGAATCTGTAGTAGGTCTGCCATGCATGGCGATTGTGCTCGAAACTGTTCTTATTGTGTCTAATTGTCCCGCAAGACTCTGCCAGAAAGGAGCGCTCTGTCCGCATGGCGCTCAGCCTCTTCTGCAGACCTCACCTTTCTCCACAGTGCAGTGGGATGACTTAGGATCCCCTCTGGTGTGTCTGGGATCCAGGCGTATGTGTGCCCATATGTCTGTGGAGATTGCGTCTGCATGACTGTCCCGCCACAACAGGAGAGAGGGAGCCGCATTTCAGTTCTGGATGCGTATCACTGGCACTGGTTTCCCAGTTCCCTGCATGACTACTCCCCGTACCCTCGAGTATCTACTCTCGTGGCTCTGATCCCTATTTTCTCGCGTGAGGGACCCACAACAGCCCAGCATCTGAGGCTGCGGGACGTATGTCGCTAAAGATGGCAATTCCGTGTGCCACCTCAAAACTGACTCACCCGAAAATTTGCAGTTTGTGTCCCGTGGGCAGGGTGACAGTGTGATGTCAAGGTTGAATTCCGTGTTGGGTCCAGCTCCCGTGGGTGTGTGGGCAAAGTCCCCTCCGAGTCTCCGGGATTCTATCCTGCCATCTGCGTGAAGGCGAAATGAAGGAATGGCGGTCCTGCTACTGACCTCTGTGTAGCTCCTCTGAAGCCAAATGCTGGATTTCAGTGTCCGTCCAGTTTCATTCTCTGTCTCCCAATCTAAACTATCACTGTTTCTATCTATTCAATGTGAGTTCTAAACCCCTAATCGAGGCTTCCCTTTACTCTGGGACAGAAGGCGCATGCTATCTGTCCGCCATCTTGCCTGCAGTCCCTAACAGGCTTCAGAAAGAATCAGTACTGGCACCACCTCAATTTTGCACTTCAGGACCGATCTATAATAAATTCCTATGATGTAAGTCACTAAAATGCTGTTAGTTCATTATAGCAGTCCTATGGCACTAATACAGCTGTAATCACTATTGCCCTTGACCTGACTCCTTGGACCCTGTTTAGTAATACATTGTTGTTGTTGTTGTTGTTGTTGTTGTTAGGTGCCATCGAGTCGGTATCCGACTCATAGCGACCCTCATAGGCTTTTCAATGGCTGAGTGCTTCGGGATTGCCTTGGGAGTGGATTGCCAGGCCCTTCTCCCATTTTTGTGGTGCTGGGAATTGAACTCGGGTCCTCAGAGACTGCAGCGCAGCGCTCTACCCACTGAGCTAAATCCCAGCCCTAGTAATACATATAGAAGTAAATTTATAAATTTATAAATGTGTATTTTTTACAATCTAATAAGATATGCTATACAAACATTACTTCTTTTACTTTTGACTATGGAGGTACATGTTCCCTTATTATATTTTACAGATGAACAATTTAATTACTAGAGAAATTTAGTAATATGGATAAAATTAGAAGAAAACAGATGAAAGCTATGATTTGACCTTCATTTAATCTGACTCCATTGTCTGTGCCCCTAATTGCTGAATTATATTAACTTGAAGCAGAAGAAAGCCATACAATATTCTACCTAAGTAATGAGACTACAGAATATATTTGAAATCTAATCTTTGGAAAATTTTTGAAGAAAAGCACATTGAATTCAGTTTGTTCAATTTTAGATTGGGAATAGAAAGTAATATGTGATTGGAAAGGAAGAGTAGGTGAGATCAATATTGTAGAAGTCCTTCAATGTGAAACTGAAGGCTTCTTAAAACAAACTTATGAATAGTATTAATCAACTTTGTTTTGCCTCTATTACTTTATCCTTTCAAATGAAGTATCAATTGAAACCTACTGCTTTTGACACTTAGAATAAAAAACAATAAGCAATCAAACTCTGGCTTATTCCAACACTAGATACTCACTTATCTTGCACTGTGTGCCTGGAAATGGCATTAAACTAGATAGTACAACAGAGTGAAAAAGCTGTGTACATCAAGGAGTGAACTGAAGATAGCCTCTAGGATCACACACTGTCTTTTAAAACTGAACTCCAGTTAATCCTAAATGCAACATAATTCAAATTTATGTTCCCAAGCTTAAAGCAATGCTGATTTACATGATACTCACTGTGTTTCAGTTTTACTTGCCAATTTTCTTCGTATTTACCCAAGTTTTGTTAAAGTACATTAGAGGAAAGTCTCACATATTTTATTATATAGTGTATAGTACATTTGCAAACAATGAAAACTTATCCTAACAGTAGTATATTTAGTTATATGGGGAGACAATAAGCATATCAAGGTTATGGATCTAAATCCCAAAATATATCAAATTTTTGTGAATGAATGATCTCTCAGTAAATACACAGGGATGCCCTTACAAAGATTTTTATCTCTCTGGTATATTTATAATAAAATTTTACATATTGCATATGCATACAACTCTATCTATATCTCATTAACATATCTCTTTCTACAAACACATACTTGAAGTGTAGATTACTTATGCCATTTGAAAATGTGTTGCTATATATATAATTCATTACCATCTGTTCCTCTGACTTCACTTTTGCAATCTAAAAATTCCCATAAAATCATAAAAATCTACGAGGACTTCTAAAGCTCTATATGTGTTTAGTTGTAGCATTCACATAGTGAATGACACCAAATGCCCAGAACAAAGGACAAGACTGAAAGGAAGATCACTAGGAAATGCTTGGTATACCATGAATTGCCATCTAGTTCCTGTTGCATAAACACTTTAGAACCTCTGAAAATCAAAATTTCTCATCTTTAAATGAAAATTATAATAGCCTATAATCCCAGAGACTCAGGAGGCAGAAACAGGAGGATTGAAAGTTTGAGGATAGGACAGCCTGAGTAACTTGGCAAAACGTCTCAAGATAAAAGATTTTTTAAACAGAAGGGTCTGGGGGTGAAGCTCTGTGATAGAGCACTTGCAAAGCATGTGTGAGTTCCTGGGGTCAAGTTCCTAGGATGTCAATAAATAAATGCATAAATAAAATTTAAAATAAAATAAAATAAATATAATAAGCTTTACAGCCCACTGAACATGGCAAATTTTATCAAATATGATAATGATGAGAAATTTCTAAACTTCCAGTGCTATATAATTATAAGATATTATTAGTATGTTCTGTTCTTGTTGTCGTTAGGTGCAGTCGAGTCGAGTCCGACTCATAGCGACCCTATGTACAGCAGATCCAAACACTTGCCAATTCTGTGCCAGGCAAACAATCTTATTTATGTTTAAACCCATTGTTGCAGACACTGTGTCAATCCATCTGGTGGAGGGTTTTCCTCTTTTGTGTTGACCTGCCACACTTTCAAACATGATGTCCTTCTCCAGGGATTGTTCTCTCCTGACTAAATGTCCTAAATATGTAAGATGCAGTTTGGCGATTCTTGCTTCCAAGGAGCACTCTGGTTGTACTTCTTCTAGGACAAATTTGTTGGTTCTTTTGGCAGTCCATGGTATATTCAATAGACGTCTCCAGCACCACAATTCAAAAGTATCAATTCTTTTTCTGTGTCCCTTGTTCAATGTCCAGCTTTCACAACAATATGATGCGACTGAGAATAACATGGCATGAGTCAGACGCACCTTCGTCTTCAATGTGATATGTTTGCTTTTCAAAACTCTAAAGCGATCTTTTGCCACAGCTTTTCCTAGAGCAATACGTCTTTTGATTTCTTGACTGCTGCTTCCACAGGTGTTGATTATAGAGCCAAGCAAAGCAAAATCTTGGACAACCTCAATCTTTTCTCCATTTATTGTGAAATTGCGTGCTGACCCAGTCGTAACGATTTTTGTTTTGTTGATGTTTAGTCATAAAACATACTGAAGGCTATGATCTTTAGTATGTTTAGATATCAATATAAGACAAATATCAAGTTCCAAATGAGAAAGAAAAAAGTGAGAATCTTTTACTAAGAGTGTTTTCAAAAAGTGAGAGATGGTTCAGTGACTATTTCTCAGCACCTGAGGAAATATGTCAGCTAAATTCAGCAAACGTTTTGTGCAAATATAATATCAATTAATGTACTCAGTATATCAATATAGGTGCCAAGAATAGAGCAGTGAATAAATCAGACAAAACATTTGCTCTCATGGAGTGTCTGGGTGCATGGGGTGGAGGAACACAGACTATGAATGGTATTAGTAATTGTTGTTATTAGGTGCCGTCGAGTCAGTATCTGACTCATAGCGACCCTCATCGGGTTTTCAATGGCTGACTATTTTTCAGGATTGCCTTGGGAGTGGATTGCCAGGTCTGTCCCCCATTTTTGCGGTGCTGGGAATTGAACTTGGGGCCTCAGAGACTGCAGTGTAGCACTCTACCAACTGAGCTAAATCCCAGCCCATATAAGTAATAGGATAACTATATTTCATTGTCTATACCATTGATGGCAGGGCACATTATTGTTTTGTGTGCCACTAAAAGAGAAACATGCCTGCAGCTGTAGCCCTGTGGTATCTGATCCTGTCAGATCTCAGAAGCTAAGCAGGGTCAGGCCTGGTTAGTACCTGGATGGGAGACCGCCTGGGAACACCAGAAGCTGTAGGCTTGGGAGAAGGACCTGGCAAACCCCTCCCAAAAATCAATCTGCCATTGAAAACCCTATGAACAGCAGAGAAGCACTGACAATAGTGTTTCCCCTGTTGTACAGAGGGTCGCTAAGAGTCAGATACCAACTCGAAGGCACCTAACAACAACAAAAGGAAGCATACAGATATTTATATGTCATATTTCTTTTGCTTGCTTCTCTTGTTGTTGTTAGGTGCCGTTGAGTCGGTATCCGACTCATAGGGACCCTCTGTACGACAGGGGAAATACTATTGTCAGTGCTTCTCTGCTGTGCATAGGGTGGCACAAAAAGTAACTGTGTGAGACAAAAATTGTATGTAATTATACAGCTTTGGCTAGAACAAATAGAAATATAATAATAACACCAACAACACCATAAAGGAAGTACTTGGGAGAAAAGTTGTAGGAGGGTAATATCATAAATTATCTATATATGTGCTTTCCTCCTAAGCTTATGTAAATAAATAATATATAAAGAAATTTGTACTCACCATTCTGGACAATTTTGTGCTGATGAGTCCAGTCAGGACAAGTAGGCAAGAAATGGAAAAAGATATCTAGTTTGGTGTTATATATCTATAAAAGTAAGTATATATTTGAATGTGGCATGATCTAACATGTACAATAATATGACAAAAACTAAAAATTAATTGAGCTGATAAACCAGTTCAAAAATGTTGCAAGTTCTGTTATGGTTTAGTTATGAAGTATTACCACAAAAGGCTCATGGTTTAAAGGCTTGATCCCCACCTGGTGGCCCTATTGAAATGTGTTTGGTCATGAGAGAGCTAACTCCATCAATTTGCTTTTAGGAGCAAATTGAAGTGGTGTGCTTTTGTTGTTATTGTTGTTGTTGTTAGCTGCTGTCAAGTCGAGTCCAGCTCATAGGGACCCTCAGAGGGTTTTCAATGGCTGACAGTTTCAGGATTGCCTTGGGAGTAGATTGCCAGGTCCTTCTTCCATTTTTGCTGTGCTGGGAATTGAACCTGGGTCCTCAGAGACTGCAGAGTGCTGTTCTACCAACTGAGCTAAATCCCAGCCCCAGTTTACTTTTAGGAAGGAAAAAAATATCAGTAAATACAGAGAAAATATAATTTTACAAACTAGAAAGCAACATTCACAACTGCAACTAACAAAATACTTCAACTTAAAAGTATATGAAAAGTCACACCCAAGATAAAAGTTAGCAGAAAGAAGCAAAAACTTGAACAGAACTTTAAAGCATTGTTGAAAGAAGTAAAAGAAGCTTTAAATAATGTAGATACTCCCATGTTCATGAATTGCTGAACAGTATTTTAAAAATAGTATTGATCCCCAACTTAACATTTCAAGTAGAATTCTGGTTAAAATACAAACTGGCTCCTTCTTTCTTTTGCAGAAATAGACAAGTTCATCCTAGAATTCATATGTACATGTAAGGGGCCTATAATAGATAAAAGAATTTAGAGAAAGAGCAAAGTTGGAGGAAAAATAACCAAAAAACCAAGCAGAATATTTTTTTTTACAAAACCAAAGATTAAAGGAGAAAAACCATCAAGGAAGAAAAAATTAAACTAAGATTTGACTCAATAAGAGAAAACTATAAACTAGTCAGCCTATAATTCTTTATCCAACAAAAATATCCTTAAAGAATAAAGAGGAAGCTAGGTATGGTGGTGCATACCTGTAATCACAGAGACATGGACGAGAGAGGCAGGTGGATCTCGAGTTCCATGACAGAAGCACCTTGTGTAATGCAGGGAGACCATGACTGAAAAAAAATGAGCCAGGTGTACAGACCAGTTTAGAGTACTTACAAAGTATGTGGGAGGGCCTGAATTCAACCTCCAAGTACTCCTCCTCCTAAAAAAAAAAAAAAAGAAAAAGAAAAGAAAAAGAAAGAAAGAAAGAATTTGGAGCAAAGTAACAAGTTTTATACAAATTAAATGTGACAGAATATAATACTAGTAGATGCACGTTACATATATAAACAAGAAATACAGGAAAATGACTATATTTCAACTGAAAAATTTAAATAGATAAAAAATGAAACTAAAACTGGAAGCTGTGGTACATGTCTGTAATGCCAGTGACTTGGGAGACAGATGCAGAAGGATCACAGGTTTGATGTTAAGCTTGATGTATAACTTAGTGAAACTGTGACTAAAAATGAAAAATTAAAAATAAATAAAAATGGGCTGAGGGTGCAGCCCTATGGTACCACACTTGCAAAGTATGTGTGAGGACTTGGGTTCATCCCCCACGTACCAAAAAATAAAATGAAATGAGACCTGTATCTTGCTCCTTATATACACAACAATAAGTTCAGGGAGGTGAAATGCCAGAAGCATACACAGAGATCAAGTGAGGGAAAAGACTGTGGTGTTTAGTTATGAAGTGTTCCCACAAAAGGCTCATGGTTTAAAAGCTTCATCCCCAGCTGCTGGTCCTATTGAAATGTTTTTGGATCACGACAGAGCTACCTCCATCAATTTGCTTTTAGGAAGTGGGGTGTACTTGGAGGAAGTATGTCACTGGGCACATGTCTTTAAAGGGTAGATCTTGCCCTGGCTCCTGGCTCACAACAACTGGAGAGGCAGAGGTATGAGGATTGCAAGTTCAAGGCCAGGGGCAGACTATGAAACTTACTGAGACACTAACTCAAAGATGTTGTTGTTGTTGTTAGGTGCCGTCGAGTCGGTATCTGACTCACAGCGACCCTCATAGGGTTTTCAATGGCTGAGTGCTTCGGGATTGCCTTGGGAGTGGATTGCCAGGCCCTTCTCCCATTTTTGTGGTGCTGGGAATTGAACTCGGGCCTCAGAGACTGCAGTGCAGCACTCTACCCACTGAGCTAAATCCCAGCCCAACTCAAAGATAAGAAGTAAAAAATCAACTGGGGCTGCAGCCCAGTGGCAGGGCACTTGTCAGGTATCATCAAGTTGGTGTCCAACTCATAGTAACCCTATGTAAAACAGGCAAAATAGTATTGTTGCTGCTTCTCTTTTATTCATAGGGTTTTCAATGGCTGATTTTCTTTTTAGAGTGGGTTGCTGGGTCCTTCTCCCAAGTCTACAACACCTGGTGTTCCTAGGCAGTCTGCCATCCAAGTCAGGCCCGACTCTGCTTAGTTTTTGAGATCTGATGTGATCAGACACCACAGTGATATAGTTGCCACAGTGGTACAGCTGCAGGCTATTGTGTGAAATGATACCCACAATAACATTGGCTGAAGCAGCCTTTGTTGCTATTGTTGTTAGGTGCTATTGACTTGCATCTGACTCACCAACCCTATGTACAACATAGGAAACACTGCCCGATACTGTGCCACGCCTGGCACTATCGTCAGTTCTTCTGTGCTATTCATAGGGTTTTCAATGGCAGATTGGCTTGGGAGTGGATTGTCAGGTTCTTCTCTCTAGCCTGCAGCACTTGATGTTCCCAGCTGGTCTCCCATCCATGGACTAACCAGGCCATCTCTGCTTGGCTTTTGAGATCAGGCTGTTCTGATTCCAAGGTGCTGTGGCTGCAGACAGTAGGGCACTAGTGAAGTATACTTGAGGTCCTGGGTTCAATCCCCCAATACTGAGAAAATAAAATTAAAAAATAAATATTTACCATATTTTTCAATTACACCACATGTATCTCAAGGAAGTGAAGTTAGTTTAAAAAAAAGTTACCCACATGTCCATGCTTATTCCATCACTATTGACAATAAGCAAAATATATAATCAACCTAGGTACTGATTGGTCTAGGATTTAGCTCAGCTGCTAGAGTGCTGCTCTGTAGTCTCTGAGGTTTCCATTCCCAGCACCGCAAAAATGGGAGAAGGATGTGGCAATCCACTCCTGAGACAATCCAAAAAACAATCAGCCATTGAAAATCCTTGGGAGAAGGACTCAGCAAACCACTCCCCAAAAAATATCAATGTGCCATTGAAAACTCTGTGAATAGCAGAGATGCACTGACAATAGTGTTTCACCCGTTGTACACAGGGTTGCTATGAGTTGGATGCTGACTTGATGGCACCTAAAAACAACAATTGAAAACCCTATGAGGGTGGCTATGAGTCAGACAAAACTTGATGGCACCTAACAACAACAGCAATAGGTACCCATCAATGGATGAATGGATAAAGAAAATATGATGCAAATCTACACAATAGAGTATTATTCCTCCATAAAGAAAAAAATCTTGTCATTTGTAGAAAAGTGAATGGAACTGGAAAACATCATTTTAAGTGAAATGAGCCAGACACAGAGAGTCAAGTACTGCATGTAGTCTTTCATGTGGGAAAACTAAAAAATACAGTCAACATGGAGGTAGAACAGTGATTACTAGTGACTGGGAAGGATGTTGAGGGGAGGAAGGGGGTGAGGGTTGAAAAAGAGTGGTTAGATATGATCAATACATGCTGTATGCATGGATTGAAATATCACACAGAATCCAATGAATCAGTGTAATCAATAGTTCGTAAAAATAGAAATTAATTAATTAAAAAAGAAAAATTTAAGATTCAAGAAAAATTTAAAAGTCACGCCACAGAGTGAAAGAAGTTATTTTAAATAAATATAATTGACTACAACAACAGGCTTTCATGAAGAACAGAAACTCATCAAAATTAGGAGGGTAAAGAATAACAATCCAATTCAAAAATATTTGAGAAATGTAAACATATACATCATTAAAGAGGATATTATAAATGCATAATAAATATGTATCTTGCCATATCTATTTTGTTGTTGTTAGGTGCCATTGTGTTGGGTCTGACTCATAGTGACCCTATTCTTTGACACTCCCCAATTCTTTGCCCAGTACACAAACTTTCTACGTTTAAGCCCATTGTTGCAGACACTGTGTCGATCCATCTAGTTGAGGGTTTCCTTTTTTAATTTGATCCACCACTCTCCCAAGCATCATATCATTCTTTGAGGATTGCTCCCTCCCAACATGTCCAAAATACATAAGACACAGTCTAGTCATCCTAGTTTCCAAGGAGCTCTCTGGTTGCACTTCTTGGACAGATCTGCTATTTTGGCAGTCTATGGTATATTCAGATGTCACATTGAAGACGAAGGTGCATCTGACATAGGCCATGGTATTTTCAGTCGCATCACATGGTTGTGAAACCTGGACAGTGAACAAGGGAGACAGGAAAAATAATTGATGCTTTTGAATTGTGGGGCTGGAGACATCCATTGAATATACCATGGACTGCCAAAAGAACCAACAAATCTGTCCTAGAAGAAGTGCAACCAGAGTGCTCCTTGGAAGCAAGAGTTGCCAGACTGCATCTTACATATTTCGGACATGTAGTCAGGGGAGATCAATCCCTGGAGAAGGACATCATGTTTGTGAGAGTGGCAGGTCAACAAAAAGAAGGAAAACCCTCCACCAGATGGATTGACACAGTGTCTCCAATAGTGGGCTTAAATATAAATAAGATTGTGTGCTTGGTACAGAATCGGCAAGTGTTTGGATCTGCTGTACATAGGGTCGCTATGAGTCGGACTCGATGGCACCTAACAACAACAACATGGTATACTCAATATTCGTCTTCAACACCATAACTCAAAAGCATCAATTCTTCTCCTGTTTCCCTTAGTTACTGTCCAACTTTCAGAAGCATATGATGGAAATGAAAATACCATGGCATGGGTCAGACACACCTGCATCTTCAATATAACATCTTTACTTTTCAACACCGTAAAGAGGTGTTTTGCAACAGCATTTCCCATTGCAATGCATCATTTGATTTCTTGACTACTACTTATGTGGATGTTGATTATAAAACCAAGTAAACCCAACTCTTGGACAAACTCCATCTTTTCCCTACTTATCATAAAGTTGCATATTGATTCAATTGTAAGGATTTTTGTTTTGTTGATGTTAATGTGCAATCCATACTGAAGGCTGTGTTCTTTGATCTTCATCAGTAAATGTTTCAAATTCTCTTCACTTTCAGCAAGCAGAGTTGTCATCTGCATAATGCAGGTGGTCAATGAGTCTTCCTCCAATCATAATGCCATTTCTTCATAAAATCCACTTTCTTGAATTATTTGCTCAGCATAGAGATTGAAGAGGTATAGTGAAAGGACATAGCCCTGATGCACAAATTTCTTGACTCTAAACCAGGCAGTGTTTCTTTGTTCTCTTAGAACAACTGACTCCTGCTCCATTTACAGCTTCCTCATGAGTACAATTAAGTGCTCTGGAATCGCCTTTCTTCACAATGTTATCTATAATATTTTATGATCCACATAGCCAAATGCCTTTCCATAGTCAATGAAACAAACATCTTTCTGGTATTCTCTGTTTTTGGCTAATATCCATATGACATCAGCACTGATGTCCTTAGTTCCATACCTTCTTCTGAAAACGATTTGATTTTTCAGCAATTCACTGTCCATATACTGCTGCAGTAGCTTTTGAATGATCTTTAGCAAAGCTTTACTTTTGTGTGATATTAATGATATTATTCAGTAATTTCTACATTTGGTTGGATCCCCTTTCTTGAGAATAGGCACAAACATGGATCTCTTCCAGTCATTGGGCAAGGAAGTTGTTCTCAAAATTTCTTGGCATAAACAATATATAGCTCCCATAATACTGCAAACTTACAGACACATTAGGGGCCTTATCTATAAGAGACCCAAATACCTGTCAGCTTAGAAATATATGAATTATGGATATTTTAACAGTGGACTAATACAATGATGAAAATGAATGAAGACATAGCACTGGCGTTGTAAACAAAATGTTGAGTTGAAGAAGTCGAACACAAAATAAAATATAAGGTATGATTCTTTTTCTGTGAAACACAAAATTGGGGAAGCAAAATTATAGTCCAATTTTTTTTTTTTTGCAGTACTGGGTTGCTAGTGGCTGAACCCAGGGATTTGCCCATAGTTTACAAGTGCTCTTCCTTTGAGCTGCACCCTCAGCTCATTTTTAAATTTATTATCTTGAGACATGGTGTCACTAAATTTTATAGAATGCTTTGGCAGTGAATTTGTGATTCTCTTGCCACCATCTCCCAACTTGCTGGTATCACACCCATGGGCCATGCTACCTGGCAATATTTATGTATATTGTTTCAATATATGAAAGTAACAGACAGATGAGTTAAATAAATATATTACTATAACAAGTCATTCTCGTGGGAGAAGGAAGGCAGAAAGTGGAAGTTTGCAAATTAAGCTAAGTCTCCAATCTTTTGAGAAAGACAAAAATTATTTCATGTTTATAGATGAAAAACAGGTTATAATGCTGTAGTTTGTTTTGGTTGTAACCACCTAAATGGTGTGGTAGTTTGTGTATGTGTGTGTGCGTGCATGCATGTAAGCTGTTTACTATAATGGGAGGTCCAAGATAGAAGGGCATTTACTTCTATTTTAGGGCCATTAAGGAACATTTTTTAAAAATTGTCTGCATGCATTACTCAATTATAGTGATAGTAGTATAGTTTAAAAGCATAAGAAAACCCTGAGTAAGATTTATGCCAATGAAATAATACTTGATCATAGATTGATATAACTCTTTAAAAATGCATTCAGGTGATAATGAAGAATCAATACCTCATTCCATCCCTAAACTGGAGAAATAAGCTGTATAATTTAAAAGGCACAAAGGTAAACCATCTGCCTTACATCTCACTCCATGCTCCAGTAATTTGGTTTGACCACTCTTTCTTTGAACTTAGCTTTAACAGCCACAACTTGCTGGGACAGAAATATTTCTCTTCCATTTCTAGCCTTGATCTTTTTTTTCCTTACTTGGAAATCCTCATTGTTACCCACCATCATCGTCCTCTGTTTATGCCCCATAGTCCCTTTAGACTTTGCTACTAAATTAACCTCATTTCATTTCAGTGTGGAAAGCTTATGTTACAACCATCAGCCTTGAGAGGTGCAAGGATGAGCATATTATTTATTATATGAACAGGGCTTGTTGAGGGGGAAAGAAGTTACTATTAATAACCAAACCTAGAGACAAGTAACATGACTGTTTATACCTGGCCTAGATCCTTGTTCATTTGTTGCTAAAAACATGTTGCTATTCTTAGTTTTAAAAGCACACATGTGTTTGATTAAAGCACATTCACCTGAATTGATGGGCAGTCTTCCATATCCCACTAACACAAATTTCAGTCTGAAATAGTGCCTAGGATTTCCCAGCTATCTTTCAGGATTCTACTTCATGGAAAAAAGCTAAATGTAATTAAATGACTCACTGGGAAGCAAAGTGAAAGCTCAGTGATGTTCTGCATTTCAAAAAATAGCAGAATGGATGCCTGCAAGAGACTTATTTGTGAAATTATGATTGTTGTTGAGAGTATAACCAAGGTCAGATATCTTAAAGAAAGTGAAGACATTTAAAAGCATGTAGCATCCTGAGCCAATGCTCATCAGTTAACTTAGAGGAAGTTACACCCTCAAAAAGCAAATGAGTTACAAATTTGCTAAAAACTATAGTACTGAATAGATACAGCCAGTTGTGTGGAAATGAGACATAAACTTAACATTGGTTGAAGCTAGGTAATTTTTTTCCTCTGATAGGTCAAATTCAAAACTGGTAGGGTGGATCTGCTCTATGAAATACTCTGAGTTGTTACACTTAGAAAATGATCCATTTTGCCAGGGCTTCAGCTCCTTTGATCTTCTTGCTCATCTTTTTCTGTGGTATCATACCTCAATCCTGGTTAGAATAACTGTAAAGCTATTGTCCTTTTGCATTACAGTTAGATGGAAAGAAAAATAGAAAGGCAAAAGTACATCTTCTCCTTAACAGCATAACCCAGAAGTTGTATCTTCAAATTACCCTATTGGCCAGAACTTGATCACGTGCCTCAAACTAGCTACAAAGGAGGCTGGAAGCTTTAGTGTTTTCCTGCAAGTGTATGGAAGCAATTAAAATTTCATTACATTGGGGGACAAGAAAATGGATATTGAAGGGACAATTTTCATCTTCTCCCATACTCTCCATTTTTGTATTTACTATAAGTATGAAATAAGCTTTAATGATGCTGACTCATGTTCTCGAGGAGTGTAAAGTCCAGAAGGGAGAATATATATAGACTTTTAAGCATAGTTTGCAGTAGAATTTGAACATTAGTCTGATAAATAAGTGAAAAATAATGTTGTGAGCCCATAGAACATATGAAGATGGAATCAATTCTGGTTGTGGAACTAGGCAGACCTTACATAATTTGAAGTATTTCAGATAGGACATGAGAAAATAAAAACTATTAATTACCAGCAGATGAATACTGGCAAGATGGAATTCCAAGAAGAAAATGTAGCCAGAGAAATGTATTGGTAGAAAAACACAAGGGGAATTTAATTTGGCAAGAGTTTAAGTTTCATTCATCCTGTCAGTGCAATTCTTGTTTATTCTTGTGCTGAATTCTTGTTTATTCTATGTCATTTATTTATTCATTCATTCATGGATTCTAATATTATTTTCCAGTCTCTGTGTGTTAGACTGCGTGCTTATGAGCCCTGAGAATACTGGAATAATCTTTGCCTTCAGGGGATGTATGATAAAGCCAGAAATCAATGACAGGTTTTCACACAAGAAAACAGTTAAAATTATTTTTTAAATGTTGTTATGGACTGAATGTCTGTGTCTCACCAAATATGTTGACAACCTACCATCCAAATGATGGTATTAGGAGGTATGGCAGATAATTAGGCCATAAGAATGGAGCCCTTATGAAAAGAGACCTCAGAAAGATAGGTTTCCCTTCTATCATGTGAGTATACAATGAGAAGTTGACAGTTTGCAACTCCAAAGAAGGCCGTCACTACAACCCAACCATGCCCACACCTGGACAGTCAATTTCCAGCCTCCAGAACAAGTACAAAAATATTTTTATTATTTATAGGACAGCTAGGTGCTACTTGTAAACATATGGTATTTTTCAAGATAATAAAAGAGTGATCCTGAAGACAATTCAGAGAGATCATCAGGGCTAACGATTATATTCAGGCCCAGAGTGCACAGGAGTTGAGGGGGTAACGGGTGGTAGGATTGCTTCTACCCTATTACAAAGGATCAGGCACCCTGTGGATCCCTGGAAGTATGATTTCCACATTGAAAGAGAACCCAAAGAACCACCATGAGTGGGGCAACTGCACAAAGCCACAATGTGGGCAGCACTCTGCTGAGATGTGGTGATGTTATTGTTACTCCAGTGGATCTATAAGACATTGGATCAAAGGAGATTATTCTCAAGCACTAACGTGTAATGGAGTATGCCCTATTAGGTTTTGAATATATATTACCTGGAATCTATTACCTCTTTCTTTCTTGTTTCTCCTTTTTTTCACTTAGACTATTCATAGTATGCCTATTATACCACTATATTTTGAAAACATACAACTTGTTTGGTTTCATGGTTTTACAAATGTAGAGGCTGCAGTGGGTATTATGAATGTGCTACTATAAATTGGCCTGCAGCTGTAACCTGTGGCATCTGATCCCATCAGATCTCGGAAGCTTAGCAGGGTCGGGCCTGGTTAGTACTTGGCTGGGAGACCGCCAGGGAACACCAGGTGCTGTATGCTTGGGAGACAGACCCGGCAACCCACTCTCAAAACTCAATCCACCATTGAAAACCCTATGAACAGCAGAGAAGTATTGACAATAGTGTTACCCCTGTTGTATGTAGGGTTGCTATGAGTCAGATGCCTACTCGACAGCACCTAACAACAACAACAACTATAAATTGAGGAATGGGTTAAAATTAGGTAAGTAGTCAGAGCTCTCTTTGATAAAGTGATATTAATGGGACTTTATAAAAGGGAGTAAATTAAAATGACATTATGTATGTTAGTGAGGAACATCTCATGCTGAAATACAAGGATATATGAAAGTTAAGTATAGGAAAGAATATATCTTCTTAGAGGAATCAAAAGACTGCTGCAAGTATTAGAGAAGTAGCTACCTATCAGATCATGTGGGATCTTTCTAGTCCTATTTTGGATTTGGTACTGAATCCTGAGGTCTATGAGAAGTCATTAAGAGTTTTAAATAAGGGAGTGATATGAAACTATTTTTTAAAGAAAATAATTAAGACAGCAATGTGGAAAATAAGATGTACAATGATCAAGACACTATGGTGCTAAAATAGCAAAAATTCATTGATATTGGATCAAGGAGGGTCTTAAATATTTAGGTATGAACTCTATTCTGGAGTCAATGGTGAAGCATTGACTATATGAATTTGATTCCCTGTTCTAAGCCACTTTCTCCAAAGTCAAAACTTTAATACCTGATTTGCCTCTTAGACTTCCCAGAGAATTAATTTTTAATTAGAACTTGTATAAGAACCATGATCAAATGGGCAATTGCAAACATTCTGAGCACACTTAACCCAGTAAGAACTAGACAGAATTGTGCTCTATCATGATTTTGTAGCCTGCAGCGGTAGCCCTGTGGCATCCAATCCCGTCAGATCTCAGAAGCTAAGCAGGGTCAGGCCTGGTTAGTACCTGGATGGGAGACCGCCTGGGAACACCAGGAACTGTAAGCTTGGGAGAAGCACCCAGCCACCCTCTCCCAAAAATCAATCTGCCATTGAAAACCCTATGAACAACAGAGAAGCACTGACAATAGTGTTTCCCCTGTTGTACAGAGGGTCGCTATGAGTCGGATACTGACTCGACGGCACCTAACAACAACAACAATGATTTTGTAAGACTGAGGGTGATGCCACGGTTGACTGAAACCAAGGTAATCATACCCTTTCCAGCAGCAGAGGAAAACAAATGGCTGGCTGCTGGCAGATATTAAATGGCAAATCAGTTTAATTCACAACTAAGAAAGCAGAAAAGTATAAAGGAAAGAGAGTATCAGCTGGTTGGCTATATTGTTTTCATGCTGCAAAATGAAAGAGGTGACAACACTCAGGCATATAGGCTCTGATTAATATCCGTTCTTATAATTTCAAATGATAAATCACACTGGGTTCTGTCATCACTGCCTCCAAATCTATATTTTTGTATTTTGATTTTGAAGTATCCAGCCATTGTCCTAGAAGGGACTTGATCTTTAAATTTATCCTTATTAAGAATTTGTCTACAGTATGACACTTAAGTTCTAGGGGCTTTGCTGTACATGTGGCAGGATCAACCCTCTATTCCTTCTTGTTCCCTGCCTGCATGAACAGAGGAACAGAGGAAGGGTAAGAGTACAAGGAAAGGATATTTTTGACGCTCCAACTTCCATTTCCCATATTTGGCCCTGCTTGGAGATGGTTATCTGATAGCTCAGTAAATGAACCCCTTAAGCACTCAACTGAGCTGGGATCCAGAAAGGCTGGGAAAGCCCTGTGTGGCAATTCTGAAGTGAGCAGCACCTGATGCCCCATCACTAAACAGGGCTTTTGTGAGTACAGAGGGATTGTGGGCCACAAGTTGGAGTGGTTTTCAGAGAAGATCTCTTCTAGGACCTAAGACCTAATCTGGCTATTTTCCCCCTATTTCCAACAGAAAAAGAGCCTTAGATTGGATAGTTCAATGGTGTAACTAAATATAAGATAAATACAGAAAGGTTTCTTATAGTCATCTTTTAATTTTAACTCCTAATATTTTAAAATTGACCAAATGAACATGAGTATATTCTAAAATTGCGGAAGCCTACCAAGAATAAAACAATTCAAACAGCAACTTAGCTTCATGTCAGAAAACCTGGGCACAAGCATTAATACCAACCCTTCCATGGGCAGCCTCCTTGTACAAGTTGCATCTCTAAAGAAACAGGATTCTGCATGCATCACAGAAGATTCTCATTCCTTTTCAAGTTAAGAAATTTGTGGGGGGTGATGTCCCTTTACATTTCTTTTACAAATCACATGTGTGAGTGTGTGTGTGTTGTGTGCTTATACTGTATGCCTGTGTGTGGTGGGAGAATTGTCACAGGGAGAAAGAAAACCTGTTTAGATATTCTCTAATTGGATAATTGCAATTTCTTTTTGTCTTCTAGCACTGCACTCTGCTAATACAGGCCAAGTTCAACATTATATGATGGATTTTTTTAAAAAGGAAAATAAAGGAGAAGGCAAACTTTATTTTAAGTTGATGGTAAAATTGCTAATTTACTTAGAAAACAGCACCTTTGAATTAGATACATTAGAACATTATTAAAATTCATTAGTTAATTCTTTTCTACTTAAATCTATTTTTCTTTTTATATGAGGGTTTCAAAGTTGAATATAACCCAGTTTGAATATTCTGTAATAGTCAAGCTTTTTTATGTGGTGGTTAAATAGACAGAGTTTTTATAACTTAATGAATAATTTCAGCTTCCTTGCTAAATAGTTTCTGCTAACTAAATATGCCTTGTATTTGTTCCTTTTGATTTTTGAGAAAATTGCCAAGGTTAAGTTTCCTAGGAAATAGTTCCCTGTCATGGAGAAATGAATTTGGACTGATTAGCTGCTTTACTTATTTGTCCTATCATTTTGTCACAGGACTGAACCATCTGCTGTGAGAAGAGATGTGCTGGAATGAAATAACTTTATCCATTTATATGATAAACATCAGTATGACATGGAATCCAGGACAGTGAAATAATAAACAGATAGAAATGGGTTCTAGAACTGACATGTCCATTGATTGATGGTGTAAATATATTCAAATCACCAAAATTACATTGAGTGTCAGTTTCTTGTCTTTCAAATGGAATGTAAGGCATTCTTGCCCCACCTGCCTCAAAGAGCAATTGATGAGGCAGTAGATGTGATTGTATTTGTTGCAAGAAAATTACTGATCAGTTTTAACTCCTAGTGTGTGATAAGAACTTGAGGATGCAAAAATGAGTACTCTCCATCTCTTTTTAGTAATTATTTTTGGTTAGTATATATTAATTGTATATATTAATGAGTTCTGTGTGACATTTCCATACATGCATATAGTGGGCACTGATCAATTCCAACCTTCCTTTATCCCCTCCCTCCAATACACACTCTTCCTTACTTCTACTAGTCACTATTCTACAATCATGTTGACTCTTTTTAGCTTACATATTTCCAATTTCATGTAACTAAATGTGTAGTGAGGTAGTTGGTCTTTTAAATCTAAGCACTAACAATACCTTGAATGCTGTCATAGTATAGTAGAAAGGACAGCATGGAGGACAAAGAGGTAGGGAGGGTGGAACTTCAGGAAAGTACTATGGAGGTAGTAATCACTCAGTTTTAATACTTAATGTGAATGTTGACCATTCCAGTAGGTATGGGGAGAATATTCTAAGAAGAAGGGAAAAAATGAGAAAAATAGGTAATAGTGTAATATGTAATGGATAATAAGAAACTGGTGTTATGGGAATGTAAAATGTCAGTCCCTGTTCCTACAAAAGTATGAGAGGGTGAGATCCCAGTGGCTTTTCAAGCTATAGTAATGGACTTGAACATTATTCTGCAGGAAATGAGGAATCCTGCTTTATGACCTGCATCCAAATGTCCCATATATCATTCTTTTTGGTCCTTTACTAGGGCTTTTGTTTTAAAGTGTACTGTAGTCAACTGTATACTTGTTTGTTTGCTAACTGGCCTATGAACAAATCCTATTCCCAGTACCTTACAGTATCTAGTATATAGTATGAGCACAACAAATTCTGATTTAATAAACAAATTAAGTAAAAAAATTAAATGGGGGAGTGACATGGCATGGATTTTCATGCTATATTAATCACCCTGGCAATACTTGGCCAGTATAGTCAGTAAAGGGATGGGATTTAGCTCAGTTGGTAGAGCGCTGCTCTGCAGTCTCTGAGGTCCCAAGTTCAATTCCCAGCACCGCAAAAATGGGAGAAGAGCCTGGCAATCCACTCCCAAAGCAATCCCAAAACAGTCAGCCATTGAAAACCCTGTGAGGGTCGCTATGAGTCAGATACTGACTTGACGGCACCTAACAACAACAACAACAATAGTTAGTAAATGAGAAATAGTGGTGATTCTTTGAATTGGTACCTTCCCACTAAATTTTGGGTGCTGATAGTAAAGTTTTTTGTATTACCTTAACAAAGAAAGTTATGAACGGTAAAGAAGATGTCACTGTGTTCAGTGAATATGCAAATAGAGTTATCCATAGCATATAAAAAGTAATTAATAGTAACTTGTGTAAAATAGTGGTGTATTCACTAAGTAAAACCTATTTATTTTATCTAACACACTTGAGAAAATCTTTATTAAAGAACTTAGACCTCATGAAGCTTTTGTTATAAATCAGTAGCATAGCAAAAGATGTATACTTTTTATGTGCTTGTTAGAACTATGAAATTAGTATTGCTTAGAGGTATTTCAGAACTTCATTTACTTTATTTTGAAACCAAGTCTCCTCAAAACAATTTTGATCATAGATTTTCCCATGTCAATATTTACTAGCCTTTTAAAAAGTCATAAACAAAGCTTTTCATTTAACTTCTCTAGAGTGAGGATAAGGCTACCTAGATATAATTCCTGGGTTGACAAAATCATCATTTTAACGTGGCAAGCAAATTCATTTCTTCATTAGCATTATCTCAACATTAAAGCTGCCTTAATTGCAAAGTCATTTATATACTCACCATAATATCATAATAATTTGCTTATTATTTGAGGAACAAGAAAATGAGTATTTCATGTTTACTTCACAGTCTTCTAGTATTTTTGGTGGAAAAATGTGTATTTCCTTGAGATTACAAGATTTTAAAAGTTGTGTTCTGGGAGACATTTGGAGAAGGACACTATACTTTAACACTTGGCCATTAGGCAAATGGAGATTACAGCTGAAGAGAAAGGAGGAATATTTTGATATGATTTTCATTAAATCTTTTGTTTCTTAAGTGGATTATGTTACTGTGTCTTATCAGTATCTAAAAACTCTCTTAGTCCTAAAAGGCACAATGCATATCAACTTTGCCTCTGTAGTCATTTCTCAGTTTCTGATTGTGAAGATAGCTGACTGATTTTGAACTTCAGCCTACCTCCATTTGATATTATAATATATAAACTTGGCATAATGGGTTCCAGTTTATTCTATGCCAATAGTATATTGTCTTGCTGATATTAAAAGTAATGATAATCTGAGAGACACATTATTTGCTGAAAACTTTCATTATTCACATCTTCTGTATCCACTGTACTACAATTCTTGAATTGAAACACCTGCCACTTTCTCATGGTTTCACAAATGTAGGATCTGTCTTGATCGTAAGAATCTAGATGTATATAGGCTTTTTTGATTCTTAGAAGATGGAGACACTTGTATCATAACTCCAAGTTCTATAAGTATTCATGGAAAACTTTCCTGAATTAAAGTACTTTGTGTGGGCTTATCTTCAAGTATTTTTATGCTGTGGAACTTCTCAATTCTAAACCCAATCACGCCCATCAATTCATAGACAAGACTGGCTTTATTTTAGCTATACCGCTTCATGTTAGAGGATTGTGGTGGAACAGCATAGTTTAAATGGGAGCAATAGGATCACGCAATGGCCAAGAGTAAGGTTTCTGGAGTCAGTTCAAGAATGTTTAAATATATAATCTTCCAATCATTACCTTTGGGACATTAGGCAGGAAAATTGACTTCTATGAGCTGAACTGTACATAATTTTTGAATAGTGAAAATAATTATTTCCATTAGAGAGGCTGCAAGGATTAAGGATCATGCACATAAAGGACACAACACATTGATTAATACAAATGTGGCAGTTTTCATATCGACCCTACATTTATTTATATATTGACTAACCATAAATTACCAGTCATTTGCGAGGAAGAAAATTTGTTTTTTCTGCATATACCATTCCTTTCATTACACTGCCATTGTTGATGGCACTTTATGTAATGTATTCCAGCAGTGTTTGCCCAGTGTTATTATACAGATTATTTATTGTCCATAATTGGCCTTTGAAGGAGAAGGAGGAAATTTAGAATTTTTATTACAAGACATTTTACAAATAGAAATCAGTATTCATAAAGCAATGTGGTGTTGACTTTTCCAACACTTTAAATTCATTAGCATGTATTTTTCTGTTTCACTCTGTTTTTAGAGCCTGGAATGAAGCAAGATGCTTCTACTTGAAATTAAATTAATTTCATCTATAGGAAAACCTAAGTACATATAAAAATCCTTGCTTCCTTTTGATGTTTCATGAGTAGTCATTGACAATTTGAACAGCCCAGATACTCTCCCATTGCAATTTCACATTACAGGATATTACATTACAATGGTTATCAGTGCCCTGACATCCTAATTATCCATAGCACTTAGTGCTAATAATAATCATGCAATCTACCAGTAGGCAAACTATGGTACTAACTAACTCTAGCAACTGCAACTCTCAAAGTTCAGACCACCAGATAAATATCACAATAAAATTGCTTGTCCAGTCCGCCCATTTCAGATATAATATGTAACTGTTCAGGTATGATCAAGAATGTGATGAATGTTTAAATTTAAAATTTTATTACTCATGAAGGAGAACTTTCAGAACTAATTTCAAAAGTAGCAAGGAAGATAGGATAAGTCTACTCAAGGTCAGGATAGTATTTTGAGGGGTATTAATGGTAAAATGCTTTTTAGTGTAATTATTTAATTTAAATATTCACTAATTTTTGTTCACACAGAATACATATATTTATGTATGTACATGTATGTACATCAATCTAGCTAGCTAGCTATACATCTATCTATATATGTTTTTTTGTTGTTGTTTGTTTTGTTTTGTTTTTTGCAGTACTGGAGGTTGGACCCAGGGCCTCTTACCTGCATACTTTGCAAGTGCTCGACCACCGAGCTGTGCCCCCAGCCCATTTCTTTAACTTTTTGAGACAGGGTCTTGCTAAGTTAGGCAGACTGCCCCTGGTCTCCAACTTGCGATTCTCCCACCTCCATCTCCCTAGCTGCTGGGTTTACAGGCATGTGCCACTGTGCCCGGCATGTATGTACATCTATATATATATTAAATACATGAAATTATTGAATAAAAGAATACTTTTCCTGGAGTATTTATTACCTGATACATTATTCAATAATAACAGTAAGCTAAAATAACTTTCCACTCTTCACTTAGCACTATGCCTGGAACAGAGTAGAGATATTGCAGAAAATTATAGTATGTAATTTGTATTTGTATATTTGTAATAATAACACAAGTTTTTTATTTCACTTCTTATGTTGTTAGAGTCAAAGAGACCCAAGGATCAAGAGAAAACAAAGTTAAAGGAGAATTTTCTGTAATGAAACCTTGGGATATAAAAAAAAAATTCTGAGCAATATAATAATATTTAGGTACCTGTTATCAGTGAGGAAACTATATAACGGAAGTGAGTGTCTCCAAAGACAGGAAATAATACATAAGTTAGAAAGAAACAAGTTTTAACATTAAAATACACTGAATATTTGTGTGGAGGATTATTTGGTTTCTCTGAAAAAGAAGGGCTGAGATTTGGTTCAGTTGGTAGAGCGCTGCACTGCAGTCTCTGAGGTCCTGAGTTCAATTCCCAGCACCGCAAAAATGGGAGAAGGGCCTGGCAATTCACTCCCAAGGCATTGAAAACCCTACGAGAGTCGCTATGAGTCAGATACCGACTTGATGGCACCTAACAACAACAATAACAACAACAACAACAACA
The DNA here is from genome assembly GCA_007922755.1 of Pedetes capensis. Taxonomy (NCBI): domain Eukaryota; kingdom Metazoa; phylum Chordata; class Mammalia; order Rodentia; family Pedetidae; genus Pedetes; species Pedetes capensis. Next base: position 2,182 of record VMDO01025996.1, on the reverse strand, counting down.
TGGTTTGGGATTAAATGCCCCCTTTTGGTCCCCAGGTGGTAGAGCTGTTTGTGGAGACTATGGACCTTTGTGAGGTGTGTCCTAAGCTTTGCAGAAGTAAGTCATTAAGGGTGGGCTTTGGAGTTTTTAGTTGAAGCTCTCTGATCTCGTCTCCTGATTGCCAGGATGTGAAGTTCCTTGCTATGGGGCTCTGCCATACCTACACTGCCACCACATATGCCATCAGTAGGGATTGAACTCCTCTAACCGTAAACCCACAGTAAATCATTCTTCCCATAAGTTTGCTTCTGTGGGTTTCTCTGCCACAGCAACATACCAGCTGACTAATACATAAAGTAATGTCTGAAAAGTCTATTGCTAAAAATGGATGATAAATGGATATTATCTGTAGAGTCTTCACTTTTATTCATTTATGGTATTCTCATTGTTTGTCTTTGTATTTCATTTTAAAATCCTTACACATGTTTATACCATCATTATAATATTCACTAAAGGGTCAGAGTCCCAGGAATGATTTGAAAGTAGGTTATGAGGTCTTTACTCTGTTCCGTACAATAAGGGTCAGGCATGAGGAAATTCTCTTCTACTTAATCTAGTAGAGATTATGGTGAGAAAAATTCCCACAAAAGAGAAGTTTACCTTTTATTTTTCACAGTAGACTGATAATAATACCCAACATAGTCCAGTCTTTCATTGTTCCTACATCCAATCTCCTCAAAGTAGTGTTATCTCAAACATGATGCAACTCTTCATCATACAACCCAAAAGACAAGACTCAAATTCTCTTCAATTACTTCTGACATTTTTAAGTCAGGCTCTCTCAGTGCTTTCTCCTCTAAATCAAATGCCCTTGTGAACTCTTCACAACATTCTTCAATTTATAGACAAAAGTGTAAAGATAATTACAACTAGTACACTCATCTCAGTAGTAAGAAAAATGAAGATGAGAAGAAATTGAAAGAAAAAGAAAATTGCTGTGTGCGGTAGCGCACGCCTGTAATCCCATCGGCTTGGGAGGCGGAGGCAGGAGGATAGCAAGTTCGAGACCAGAGGCAGTCTGCATAATTTAGTGAGACCCTGTCTCAAAAAAGTAAAAAAATGGGCTGAAGGTGCAGCTCAGTGAGTGGTCCAGCACTTGCAAAGCATGCAAGCGCAAGGCCCTGGGTTCAATCCCCAGGACCAAAAAAAAAAAAAAAAAAAAAAAAAAAAAAAAAAGAAAGAAAGAAAAGAAAAAAAGAAATAAAAATTAGAATATGGTTAATTCAGTGAATTTATATTGTATTTAAATACCAAAAGTGAAACAGTGTTTCTAACAATCCTCCCACCTCCAAAGATTCTGCTTCTATAGGATATAAGAGACATTTTCCATGTGATTTTTAAGGCATAAATATAAACCACACTGTTGCTATGCTCAAAAAGTTGAAGTTGAGCCAAAGGCACTGTTGTAGTTCAAGCATGAAGTCCACTGGCTTATCTTGTTTGTATCCAGCAGCTGGTAGGCCTCCAGGACCTCCACAGCCTGCTAGCACTCTTTAGCTTTTCCAACTCCTGTTTGAGGTACATGTGAAGATCCATGAGTCAGGGTGGCAGTCTGGCCAGTAGCTCTCATCATGTGAGTTGGCAGCTTGGAGGCAATGAGTGACTGATGTGGGTCTTATTCCATCCTTTTAGTTCCAGCTCATCTTTAAAGAGACTGTTTTTCTCTTGCTCTTCCCCACTTCATTCCCGTGATGTTCTCTGCCACTGGCCTACTAACTCTAAGCTCCAAAGCAAATCTCCAAAGAAATATTCACGGCCCATTTAACCTAATATTTTATTATAAGCACACTTACACACATAATACATGTAGATTCACATGAATGCATGTATATGTGCACATAGATTTGTGGGTATATTTATAATGAATTACAGAAAGGAAAGATCAGTGTTGATAAATGAAAGCTTTAGTCAAACAATGATTAGTAACACAGAAAGTCTAATATAAATTCAATGCACAAGAAGATAAGTACAAAAATACTCAATTATTTATGTAACAAAAAAGAAATTAGAAATAACTCACATGGACTCAAGTGAAATGTAGGTAACCACAATCACTGTAAATTCACTTATTGAAATAAAATGCATAAATGAAAATTAAAGATGGTTTGCCTAGTTTTAAACAAAAATATAAGTAAAACAAGTT
>VMDO01025995.1:0-27344 GCA_007922755.1 Pedetes capensis | reverse complement strand
TATCTGACTCATAGCGACCCTTACAGGGTTTTCAATGGCTGACTGTTTGGGGATTGCCTCGAGAGTGGGTTGCCGCATCCTTCTTCCATTTTTGTGGTGCTGGGAATTGAACTTGGGACCTCAGAGACTGCAGAGCAGCGCTCTACCAACTGAACTAAATCCAAGCCCATATATATATATATATATATATATATATATATATATATATATATGATTTCAAAAATCAGATTTTAATCTGCTTTCACTCCTAACAGCAAAGAAGTTGTAGCAGAAAACCTTGTATGATTCTTTCACAACTCCAGCATTCGGCAGGAGCCATGCCAACAATTAAATGAGCAACCAGCAGGATTCCTCAAACAAAACCAGTGAAGTAATGAAGAAGGTTTCCTTTGTGATATGGAATCCTTGTCTTTATGATCCAAAAGGGAAAGCAATGTTATATATGGTTCTTGGTGATATCTCATGATACCTAAAATGTCCTTGCTAGTATTGCACACACAATGAGGCGACCTTGGAAAAATTAGTCATTGCCAAACAAACCAACTAAGAACAGATTATTAAAGTGGCATCCTCTTTCTCCCCTGCCCTTTGGTCCTTTGCTAGGCTAATTTTGATGTGAGTCATGGCTTTTGCTCAAAATATTCACATTCCTTTCTGGTCTATTTTACTGTCTAAATCACAGCTTCTTATCTTTGTTGTGTATACTAGATTTGTTCATTTCTGTGACAAAATAGCCTAACAATCTCCAAAATGACTAGGAGGAAGCTCCCATATTTCCTTCAGAAAATGGTAGACCTGGCACTTCTGTCCTTATCATATTATCCTCCTACTTCATATAAGATTGAGGACATTTGGGGACAGGAATGAAAAGAGAATAAGAGCCTGGGATGATCTACTTTGAGGGTAGTGAAGTGTTTATGGTAAAAGTATGTAACGTCACCAAACCCTATACTTTTGCTAACTGGGGGAATGTTTATTCAGAGGGAATCACCAGAGTGTTTAGGGATTCCTGCAGAAAGAGGGGACTACAGTCTTGGCTCTGAGTTGAATGGTTTCTGGGCTGCAGTTTGCAAACCCACTTGGGTCACAGCAAAGAAGAGAATGAAGAAGTTATTGAGCAAGTCTGATATTTCTCATTGGAATTTCAGGATGGAAATTTAGAGTGTAATTCTCATTACTTACCTAGAGACTTCAAGGGTGGGAATGGTTCAGGAAAGGTGTCCCCAGTTCTTTGTAACTTGGTGTAGAACATATGGGAAGGAAAGGATGCTTTCCCACTCCAGGCTTTGTAAAAGGAACTTAGCAGATGATACATTTCTATAGGAGGAAACACAGTAAATAAAGGAGGAGGTAAGCATTTTTAGACTCTCAGTGGCAGCTGAACAAAGCAACACAATGTCCATAGAGGGAATGGTTTGGACAACTGTTGGGCAACATGGAGATGTAATTGCCATTCTCTGAGGAGGAAGTTCTCAGTTTTGAATGGGACTGGAGTAAAGATGAATCCTCTAGAAGGAAAGCAGATGTGGCGTACATGAGAGCACCAAGTTGGAAAAAACTATTACATGCAGATAATAATGCTACCAGACATCAGGAATGGCACCTTAATCCAGTGAGGTGCCCAAGCACGTAATCAGACAGCTACTTCCTCTCTTTGCTCATTCAGGATTTTATAACAAAATATCATAGCCTGAATGGCTTATAAACAACAGAACTTCATTCCATACGGTTCTGGAGGCTGAGACATAGAGATCAAAGTTTTGGCACATTTGCTGTTTGGGGATGGCCATCCTCATAGATGGCCACCTTTGCCTATGACCGCACATAGCTGAAAGAAGAGCAGGCTCTCTCTGAGGTCTCTTCGATAGCAGGACTAAAAATATTTGTGATTGTTCTTCCCTCGTGACCTCATCACATCCCAAAAGTTTCAGCCTTATATACTCTCACATTAGGAGTTAGCTTCAGTATGTGAATTCTGAGGGAACACTAGCATTCGGACCACAGCACCATCCCACAAAGAGGATTTCAGCCACAGAAAGACAGAGATTATCTTTATTTCACAACCAGAATAAGCTAGGCTCTACTGTAAGGTAATGGAGTGGGAGGAAAAATCGAAAGCAAGCCATCCTCTCTCCCCACACCAAGCCCTCTTCGACTATCACTCTAGAAATAGTAAGAAGAAGTTTTTTAAAAATATGGCATTGAAGCTTCAAAATGTACTTAATGTGACTAAAGACTTGCGGAATCTAAGACATTCTTGAAAGATGAGAAGTATTGACAATATGATTTGAAACTGGATATTAAAAATTAAATCATATCATTTTCATTGGTAGCATGAGATTCTTGAGCTGATCAATTAGATATATTTGTGTGTATTTATTGTCACACACTATTAAGTCATAGTCATTCATTCTTAGGATAATCTGATAGTTACTACTTTTATAGCTTTTGAAGAATTAAGGGCACTGACACATGTAAAGCTGTATTTGAATTCAGCCCTTTTTGATCTTTTCATCTGTAATGACATTTCCACGATTTTTATTGTTCTTAGGAACAGGCCTCAAATCCTTATAAGGGCTTATGGAGTCCTTCAACATCAGTACTTTTTTCTTTATGACTCAACAATCATCCATTTTAGTACTTTTATAATTCTGAAAAATTTTTACCCATACATCAATGAACTCATGCACAATTTTTTGATACTTTGAAAGAGGAATTGTTATTGTTGTTGTTGTTAGGTGCCGTCAAGTCGGTATCCGACTCATAGAGACCCTTATAGGGTTTTCAATGGCTGACTGTTTCAGGATTGCCTTGGGAGTGGATTGCCAGGTCCTTCTCCCATTTTTGCGGTGCTGGGAATTGAACTCAGGACCTCAGAGACTGCAGCGCAGCGCTCTACCAACTGAGCTAAATCCCAGCCCATGAAAGAGGAATAGAGTATCCATAACAAAGTATAAAAAGAATGATTTCTTTTCAATCCTATAATCATGTAAGAGATTTTAGAGGTTAAAGCATGAACAGAAACATTTGTATGCTTAAAGTCATCTGAACAGTTGAGAAAGAGACAAAGTGTCATCTGAAACCATTAAGGATCATTAATTCTTTTTTGGATGAGATAATGAGATCCTCTTTGGAATTCAAATGAATATGCATGATATATTTTAGGTTATGAAGGGTACATGATCCGTTCTAAAAAAAATTCTTACCCAAAATGCATCCAAGTATAGTAAAATTCTTAAAAATAGTAACAGGTTTCTAATCTTATTTTCTAATTTTCAAGATTTGGGCTTATTCTGTAACATCAGGTAAAGAGCATATTTTAGTTCCATTCAAGATTTTTGGGTTTATGGCCAAATTTCTTCTGTTTCTTGATAAAAATACATTTCTATACTTTGGTATTAATGCCTTTCAAGAATATGAACAATATATGCTCACTGTTATTAAGAGTTTACAAGTAATTTTCAAAATAACAGGCATATGTCTTATATATTATATTTTGATCTTTCCATTATATTTTGATCTTTTCCATTTTCTCAGTATTTACATTTATGAGGTTTTTAAAAATTCAACTAAGTGGAAATTGCTGATGCATAAATTATTCACAAGTTGGGGAATATGTTTTGAAGCCTAAGTCAGGTACTTTGGAAACAGGAGCTGACAACTCAGTGCACAAGATAGAATATGATCACATAATTGTAGTACAACCAGTATAAGACAGTAGAGGTTGAATGAGTTAATGGTTTATGTGCAGAGAGCCATGGGCACATAAACTAATTTCAGCTGAATCAAACTGTCAATGTATTTAACACAATCTCTTCTCTTCCTGTGAAAGTAGTAGTAAACCATTTAGTAGACTTAGTGATTAGCTCAAATCAGTTTTTTAATTGAATTAAGAATAGAAAAACAACAAAAAACAAAACTAAACTCATTGAATGAATGTGTAAATAACTCAAAAAAGAGCAATTACCAGTATTTCAAGGTGTTCTCTTAAATGAGTTAGTGCTTTGGAAATTACTCAGTCAGAATATCTTCTAGGCCAATATGTGACTTAAAAAAGAAAGAAAAAATACATGTGTATATATAAAGATGAAATATTTATAATCCAAATATTCCTTCTTCTAGGAATGCTATGTCTTTGCAGCTGAGCTGTGTATGAGAAATGTCACTTTCTTGTTAGTTCTTTCTGCCTATCTATAAACAATGAAATTTGTGAAAGGATTTTTCTGGTGATATATTCTCATGGGTTCTTTCTTAAGTCACATAGGCTTTGTCACCATGCTCTTAATTAATAATTATTTATTACTCGTATAAGGAAACCAGCATTTTCCTTTTTTCTTTCTGTAAGAATTTAATTGTTATATTCTGAAAGATGTCTTTCATGTATCTAAGGACATTTACATGGGCCCTATGGGAGAATCTGAGAAGGCTGATATATGAATTAGAAAGATCTTTACCAGACTAGACTCAGCTAGCCTCTGCTCTATAAATGAATGACCTGAGATTTAGATTGAGACCTTCTGCCCCAAGCATCAATTCTGTAGGAGGTTCAAATGGAATAAAAGATGAAGAGATAGCATGTGGGCTGCCCTAAGTGAAGAAGATGCAACTACGTCAGCTTTTGCTACCAGGACCCCATGATCTCTAGTAAAAATTCTGATATTAGAACATTAGACAAAGAGGACCAACATTAATGTAAGGGCAAAACTATTGTTGGTCTTGCTAAGGAGCAATAGGTTAAAGAAAATCAGTAAAAGAAGTTAATGCTCCCAAAGAACTAGCACTGTACAGTTTTCTAGAAATGATAGAGTGGGATCTAATAATAATAATAACAGTGTTTTGCTGGGTGCTGTCCAGTTGGGTCTGACTCATAGTGACCTTATGCAGGATTTTCAATGGCGGATTGTTTTGGGATTGTTTCAGGAATGGATTGCCATGTCCTTCTCTTATTTTTGTGGTGCTGGTGATCAAATCCAGGGTCTCAGAGAGCACAGAGCTGCACTCGATCCTGTGAGCTAAACCCCAGCCAAACAATAGTAGTAATAATAATAATAACAATGTTAACACTAGAACTGCCATTTGATTACTTACTAAGTGCTAGCCTAAGACACTTCTAAGACCTTTTCACATGTAACAATATTTAATTTTTGCAACAACCTCATTATAGATTTTGTTATTATTAATGTTTTCATTTAAAGGTTGCTAACGGGGTTGAGGATACACTATGCCCAAGTATTGCATTTTGACATATTAAGCATTTTAAGCTGACAGAATCTGACAAAACAGAAGCAAGAAGTTAATTCAGACCTTCCTCTCATCATTTTTCCCGCAAGCAGTTTATAAAATCTAATAAGGATTTTCTGAATTTTCCCTGAAACAGATCAGAAGAATCTCATGTGAAAGTTTACCTCTTTATAATAGGAAGAAAGGAGTACCCTTATCTTCAAATGCACAGGAACATATAGAAGAATTTAAATACCCAGGCCTGTATTTCCTCCAGTTTCTTACTGTTAAGCCATACTCTTTTGGCAGTATCAGATTTTTTCGTTGTTCTTCAAATCTGCTGTAAAAACACTCTGGTTTAACTGTTTCATTTGGTCTTCATTTTCTATGGAGTCTCTTATGTTATGTAAAATTTATATTAAATAAATTTGGAGCTGGGTGTGGTAATGCACACCTATAACCTCAGCACTCAGCGAGATGAGGCAGGAAGATTGTAAATTTGAGACTGGATGCTTTACATTAGCTTATTTGTTTTTCTGTTATAGGGGCAATGAATTTAGAAGAATAAAAGGAAAACATTTTTCTTCCCTACAGTGGGAAAACTAGATGTGAGAATTTCTTGCCCAAAGTAACATTGTTAATAAAGGTCAAGGACAAGTTTCAAATTCAAGATGGTTTCTAGAGCCAGTGATCTTCCTCAATATTAAAAAATTAGAATAGTTGAACTTAAGGCTTAGGATAAATATAGGAGCTTTGTTAAACAGAAAGGTCAAGAACAAGAATAACGTTTCCAGACACCAAATAAACAATTCTCAACTGGGACAATTTAGTCCCTATCCCAGGGGATATGGGCAATATTTGGGGACATTTTTGGTTGCTACAACTGGGAGATCTGCCTGCAGCCCTACCACTGTGGCTTCTCATCCTGTCGGATCTTGGAAGCTAAGCAGGTTTGGGTCTGGTTAGTACTTGGATGGGAGCCCACCTGGGAACATCGGGGATGTAGGCTTGGGAGAAGGGCCTGGCAATCCACTCTGAAAAATCAATAAGCCATTGAAAATCTTATGAGTAGCAGAGAAGCATGACAATAGTGTTTCACCTGTTGTAAGTAGGGTCGCTATGAGTGGGACACTGACTTCATGGCACCTAACAACAACAACAACAACAACTTGGAGAACTGTTATTGACATTTGGCCATTGAAGGATAGGGTTATGCATATATATACACTCCACATTGAGCGGACAGCCCCACAACAATTTCTGGACCAAAATGTTGAAAATCCTAAAGGTGAAAGACCTCAAACTAAACTGATAGGGCTAAATACATAATTATGGGGCCATTACAAAACAAAAACTCAGGGCTCCCTGTTCAGAAAGTGGGAAGACATGCATTTTTTTTTGTCTTACCAATAATGGTATCTCTTATTTGCTAATTAATGTGATTACTTGTTGGGTACATACAGAGCTTGACAGGCAGCCCTGGTTTCACCCTACAACTTAGTACAGGTCTTGTTGCTCCCCTTGCTCACATCCAGGCTCTGCCAATTAGGAAGGATAGGAGTAGTCAATGGGAAGAGATGGCACAGCAAATAACCAAGAATTCATCCCAGGGAGATAGGGAAGCAGTAGGAATTGGAATGGTAAAGAGCTGAGGCTCAAAATCTCAATTATGCTTCAACTGTGCCATCAGTCTTCACTAACAAAAGATAAATTTAAAGAGTGATTAAGAATTTGAAGAATGCAACAATATAGTATACTCCAAGCACAGGGTCCTCTTCTGAGCTTAGGGTCCTGTGGGAATGCATTGGTTGATCACACATAAGTGGAATTCAAGAGGTGACTACTTGGCTAATGCAGGAAGCTTATAGGAGAATAAGGCCAGATGGATAATGACTATTTTTATCTAAGGGTTTAGAAATCACAATAGAAAGTCAAAAAGTCTAGTGTCAAGGTCTGTCTCCATTAGGGATATAGCATGTATCACCAGACAGCAGCAGTCACTTAGAATGACCAAAGATAAATGGTTAAGAGAGCAATAATGGAAAGCCAAACTTGAATGTTAAAAGTCAGGATGGAAGGGACAGCCCTTGGAATACATTTAACAGCAAACTCTGAGCCCAAGCAGAAATGGTAGATATTCAGAACAGTTCCAGGCAAAAATGGAGGTTCCTGGAAGATCTATCTCCTCTCAGAAGGCTTACAATGGAGTGTCCTGGATGGTGACAGTTTGAGACTGAGCTGGATCATTCCCTGCTGCTATCTGAAAAAAAACTGTAAAAGGGACAGAAGTATCTGATTAGTTTGGCTTGATTTGGTGCTCCCAGATATAAAATGACTATGTTAGTACATCATATGTTATGGCAATGACCTCCCAAAATGCCCACAGACTGATCCCTGGAACCTATAACTAGGTTGCCTGAGGATCCCAGTAATGTTACAGAACTTAGACAAGGAGATTATCCTAAATTATCTCCATACACTCTCATTACATGAGTTTTTAAAAGTGCAGAATCTTTTCTGATTACAATTGTTCATAGAGATACAAAGAGAGAATCTGACCTGCTTTGATAGACTTTGAAGATGAAGGAAGAAAACATGACCAAAGACATGCAGGTACCCACAAGAGCTGGAAAATGCAAGTAAATTGATTCTTCCCTAGGAAGCCACAGAATGGAAGACTGCCCTGTTAGCATCCTGACTTTTAGCCTAACGAGATCATGTACAACTTCTGATATCTAGAAACACGAAATAATACATGTGTTTTAGTTTAAGCCACTAAGTTTGTGTTAATTTGCCACAACAGTAATAAGGAATGAATGCACATGTACTAAGCCTGCATGGAATCAGCACTATGAAAAAAACGAGAAACCAGAAGATTAGAGTTGAGATGTATCATTCAGATAACTGAATCTTCACCCTCAGTTTGGAGTAAACAAATCTATTGTTTAGAGGATTTAATGACTTGCCTGAAGTCATACAGTGAGACCCCTGTCAGCCAAATCACTGACCTGCTTATTATACTGCACATTTCTGGATAAAAGTTTGGGCAGGGGGTTAAGGTAACTGGAAACACAGTGGGTGCCAAAAAGTGTATACACATCTCAAGATGAGAACTTTCCATTTTTCTGTTTTAATAACGCATTGCATGCTTATTCTTATGTAATGTTGTTGCTGTTAAGTGCTGTCAAGTCAAGTCTGACTCATAGTGACCCTGTATATGGAGGAACAAGACACTCCCAGACTCTGTGCCAGGCACATGATCTTATTATTATGATGTGATAGTAGAAATATAATCAGAACATCATACTACACATTACTACCGCAATTTGGTTCAACTTGGAACAGTAATACATTGGTAACATCTCTTAAAATATGTACATATGTTTTTGGTACCCCAGGTAGATGCAGCATTCACAAAATCAAAAGAAAAGCTGTCAGAGCCAGGGAAAGAATAAATAAAAGTGAGAGGGAAAAAAGAATCAAGAAAGTAGGAAATTGTTTTTGGTTCAAAGAGAAGTTCCAGTCTGAACTGGGAATATTTAAGGCAAAGGGGGGTGGGTGGCAGGAGGTGTGAGGGATATGAATCAGCTCCTAAAAGTGGAGGTAAAGCATGAAAAATTATCAAATGAGACAAGAGGGAGAAGCCCTGGCCTGCATTTCTGCACTGTCTAAACCAGATTGGCTTCTTTTTTTGTAGCTGCTTCCAGAGTCAAAGTCTCCTTGATAAACTAGGTGATGAGTCCAGGAGGTGACTGATATTGCAGACCTGTGTATCTCATTAGCCCCGTGAAGGACAAGAAGGCGGAAGATCTACTTCCCCTCAGAGAAGCAGTGCTGCCCTTGGAGAGTAATTCCACCTGAGCCAGCTGACCTGAAAATAGACCTTTTTTCCCCCCTAATACCAGGTCTCAGAGGAGAACTGCCTTTCTCACGACATTTTTTATGGGCCTTTCCTCGGTTGGAAATTAAAGAGAAATATGTCAGATACAGACTATAGGATCAAAGTATAAAACATGACTCTAATAGGTTACTAATAGTGATAGTGCCATTGGAAATACCCAGAAAAGAGCAAATTGTCAAGATTTAAAAGGTCACCGGGATCATCAATCATGTAAGTCTTGCTCTTGTTTGCTAATTAATTTCTCTTGTGGTGAATGATATACCTGAAAAATCCACTGGTAGAATTTCTTTCAGAGCAGATTCTATTTCTATAAAATGGCAGTATATTCGCTTTTTTTCTCCAACTGTTGTAGCTAAACATCCATAGCATTGGTATGAATGAGTGTATAAATGTAAATAAAAAAGGAATAAGTATTCCTATGTTAGATTATTTTGGTTGTGATTATATAATAGTTATAATTTAAAAGACTGATTATGTATACTTTAAAATTTGTCTTTGTCTTCTGCATGTATCTGTCTTGTCTGGTTTTTATTCAGCTATCTGACTTGCCTTACATTCCATGCCTTCCTTTTATTATGCACCATAACTCCTAGATAGGATTGTTCTTCAGATTTTCCCCTTTCCCACACCATTGTGGTGGCAGAGGCTATGTTCACTGTGAATTTAGAGAATAAAATTAAAATTTAGAGAATAAAAAGTGTATATACTTTTTGGTACCCACTGTGTTTCCAGTTACCTGTAGTTTACTGTAGCTCACTGTAGTTTACAACACAGTTGTATTGGTACCTCTTCTCAGAGAACAAAAGCTTTCCTCTGAAGGAATTTATCTACTATTCTCCCCCAAACTCCAAATATCCCCATCAGCAGTCTAGAGCTGACAAATCTTAATGTTGTGTCAATGAACTGTCAACCACATGATGAGGAAATCATTCATTTTCCATTATATTCTGGAAATCAGATTTGATGTCTTAGTAAACATCTTATTCTTCCCCCTGCTCAGCTTCTCCTCAGTTTTCCATCAAATTTCTTCATCTTAGAGTTCTCCATGGTATAGGTAGGGGTAGCATGAGGCTCTTATACAGAACTCTTCCTTTTTGCTCATTTTGGTAGCTGTCTCTAGCCTTTCTGCATACTGTTGAAATAGAGGAAGATGGCTGCTATTTTTAATTACACTAAATCTAAATAATGGCTTCAAGAAACAATTGTAGTTTTGTTTTTGTATCCTAGTTTACTGCTGATGTTATTATAGAATAATATGTTCAATGAGGGTTAAAAATTGTTTACCTGTGTTTTCAAATATTAATTTTATTCTCTAAATTTATTTTTGATCTCATCCAGAAAGTCACTTTAATTTATGGTGTAATCTGATCACCTGTCTTTATAAAATGTTTAAATCGGAGTATAAGGTATGAAATCTCAAACAGTGGAAAGGCAGTTACAAATTTCAGAAGTTCCCCTTATTTTCTCCTACTTTGTGAATCCTCTACCACAAGACCATATTCTATCGTTCCACCACCTGAGTACAATTGGTGTGGAGACCATGCTCCCCTTTTTAGCACTGAATATAGTTCTTACTACAATCCTAACAGGTCAGTATTATTTTCATCCCCCTTTTAACTTTACAAACCTGAGTACAGACATGTTAATTTAGCTGTAAAAAATAGAATCACCTATCAAATTTTTATCATTTGAATAGAAAGCCCTTGAATGTCGCCTTCCTGCACTATACAACTGACTCCATCCTTTTAAACCTTGAATCTTACCCTTTATAATAGAGATAACACACAAATCTTGCAACAGATACCAAAAAAAGGAGTAAGAAAATTACTAATAAAAAAAGAAATAAAAAGAGAAGAGAACAAAAGTAAGGTAATGAAAGAAAATATAAATTGTGATGGTTTAAAGATAACCTTAGCTTAGATCCTACTCTGAGGTTTTCCTCTTCCACTTGTCCATGGGTACTGACAAAGAAACCACTAGAGGAGGAGCACACACTTTTCCCAGGCCATCGCATGCTCATTTCACCATTGGCAGTTCTCAGGGCCAATTTCGGAACTCAGTCTTGACTCTTTCTCTGACTACATTAATCTTTCCTTGGAGAGAGTGTCAAATTGTTTCTATTTGTGAATTGTGACACTGGTAAACTCACTTACTACACTTATTATTATTATATAAGCAATATTACTTAGTATTATTAATAGTAAGCATGCATTATTAAGTAAGCAAATGGATTAATAAAGAATACCAGGAAAGAGAGGAGGGACTATGGTATACATTATTAAAGCCCCTTGAATGTAAGAAATTTGCCTCATTTTTCTTTTCTTTTCTTTATATTTCCATTTCTCAGCATAGAATGTAGCTTTTAAGGGGGGCTCAATAACCATTCTTTGCACAATATTTATTATCTATAATAATGAGTAGGGTGGAAACTTTTAAAACCTACCACTATCTTCAGAAGCTCTTAATTATATGAAAGCAAAACTCTCACCTTTTTTTTTTTAGGTACTAACAAAAACCTAGTTTAGGAACCCCTAAATGCCCTTGAGTTTGACTGAGTGGAAAGAGAAATTCTGATACTGAAATTCTGATATTAAAATCCGGATGGATGTGGTTCATCAGAAGCTAGAAGCCAGTCTTTCAATAAAAATTTCTATATGAGGATAGTTAGCTGTAGACTGTTGGTGGGTGTCATAGGGTCACATCAGACTCATAAAGATCCTATGTACAACACAAAGAAACATTCTCAGATAATGTGCTTTACTCAGCACTATGTCAGGGCTTCTCTGATATTCATAGGGTTTTCTATGGCTGATTGTTTCCGGAATGGGCTGCTAGGTCCTTCTCCCATTTTTTCTAGCACTGGGGATGGAGGAGAACGCACAGTAGCACTCTATCACCTGAGCTATCACCTGAGCTGAAACCCAGCCTAACTATAGATTGTTGTTGTTGTTGTTGTTTTTAGTGTTGTGGAGTCAGTATTGGACTCATAGAGACCCTCATAGGGTTTTCAATGGCTGACTGTTTCAGGATTGCCTTGGGAATGGATTGCCAGGTCCTTCTCCCATTTTTGTGGTGCTGGGAATTGAACTCGGGACCTCAGAGACTGCAGGGCAGCACTCTACCAACTGAACTAAATCCCAGCTCCAACTGTAGATTAGTGTTTTAAAACTATGCCATCTTTTCCTTAATATCTTATTCTTGCATAAAAATTCAATTGAATTAAACTCTATGTGAGAATAAGAAATTCTTTTACCTCAAGTTATTTGATGCAGGAAAAATTCTTTTGTTATAGAGCTACATTTATATAAATGCATACATATTTTACAGTACTAGTTAAGGTTCTTGGCAGTAACAGAACCAACAGAATGTTTGCTTGTCTGTTTATTAATTATCTATTAGTTAGGACTGGTTCATATCATGGTGGAGACTAAGAAGTCCTAAGATCTTCAGTTGGCAAAATGAAGGCCCAACAGAAGAGTTGATGGAACTGTTCCAATATGAAATAAAATAGGGTGGAGATCCAAGAAGTGCTAATGTTCCCATTGAAGTACAAAGGCAGAAAATAGTCAATGTATAGTCTCAACAGTTGTTATTGTTAGGTGCTATGAGTGGGGTCTGACTCACAGCCTCCCCCTGCAACAGTCAGGCAGGAGGAATTCCTCATTATTCACAACAGAGTCAAGCTTGTTCTATCTTGGCCTTTAGCTGATTAAATGAGGGTCACATACATAAGGAAGGTCAATCTGCTTAACTCAGTCTACCATTTCAAGTGTTAATCTCATCCATAAACACCCTCATAGACCATAGACACAAGCAGAATAATGTTTGAACAAATACCTTGTATTCTCAATTCTAACCTGCACTCTCTCAATAGTGTTAGAGGACTACAAAAATCAAATGCAGATTAGAATCCAGTAATAACTGGATTCAAATGAGAGAGCCCTCCTCAGCTCTGGTGCCTGCAAATCCAATCCACACAAGATTCTAATCTGCATCTGATTTTGTAACCCTCTAAAACCATTGAAAGAATGCAAATTAGATTCGAGAATAGACTTTATCTGGGTACTTTGTGTCCTAGATAAGTTGACACATAAAGTTAACAATTACATTTACTAAAAGAAATGAAGGGTGAGGCAGAGTCTTTAGAGATAAACTGATGGATACCAACGCAGAAACTCCTTTTACAGCTACTACATAGGCATGATTTGTAGGTGAGGGAAATTATCTTGAGGAAAATGCCCCAGAACAATAGTTCTTTTTCCAGTTTCACTTATATATTGCTTGCTTTGGGCTTCCCATCCTTTTGGGAATCAGAAAACCAAATTATATTGATATTTTTATCTTGGTAACTATATGTAATATTTTTTCCACAATGAAAAAAGCATTTCTATTTCTGTAGCATTTTGTGGATAAACAGGTTGTGAAAAACCTGCTGAACAACTGCTTCCTGTTGAGAAATAGAAAGTGCATTTTAACATGAATTTTAAATGCCAGGGAGAACAGTTGCCAATAGTGGTTGTTCCACTAAACTTGTAAGTTTATAGATTCATATTAGTTACAGTTTTCCTTGTACTTAATGGAGCATCTGCCTTACAAATTCTTTTGTCCAAAAATTGTAATATAATTTTGTAGTGAATACGTCTTATCTTTTTCTTCCTTTTGTAGTAAAAACAAGAAAACTGTCCTCCAATTTTGAGTTTTGCCACACCAGCAAATGGAGATCCCTGGGATTTTACTCCATTTTCATCATTAAGGTTGACTCTACTTTGAGGAGGCAACTCTTCCCCAGTAGTCTCTTGCGTACCTTCCTGCTTGGGAGGCTCATTTTCTGGCACTATATCTGACAGTGTTTCTGTTATTCACTGGGTTTTCAATGGCTAGTTGTTTTGGGAGTGGATCACCAAGTCCTACCCCCTAGTCTGTCTTAGTCTGGAAGCTCACCTGAAACCTGTCAACCCGGGGTGACCATGATGGTATCTAAGATACCAGTAGCATAGTTTTCAGCCTCATGGCAACATGCAAGCCCTTATAGTACAGCAAACTAACTCAAACGACTCAAAATGAGGAAAAACAACTACAAACAACAATTAAGAATTGGAACATGGAATGTACATAGTATGAATCTAGGAAAATTAAAAATCATTAAAAGAGATAGAGTGCATAAATTTTGACGTTCTAGACATCATTGAGTTATAATGGATTGGCATAGGCCATTTTGAGTCAGATAATCATATGGTTTACTTCACTGGGAATGACAAACTGACAACAAATGGGGTTGAATTCATCATAAAAAAAGATATCTCAAGATTTGTCCTGAAATGCAATGCTGTCTGTGATAAAATAATATCCATACATTTACAAAGAAGACCAGTTAATATGACTATTAGTCAAATTTACATACCCACCACTAACACCACAAATGTAGATAGGAAAGATTTCTACCAGTTTCTGTAATCTGAAATAGATCAAACTTGCAATCAGCATGCACTGACAATTACTGGTGACTGGAATCCAAAAGTTGTTAACAAAGAAGGAGGCTCAGTAGTTGAATAATATGTCCTTGTTGACAGAAATTATAATAGAGATCCCATGATAGAATTTTGACAGTCCAATGACGTCTTCATAGCAAATACATTTTTTCACCAACATAAACAACCACTATAGACATGGACTTTACCATATCGAACATACAAGAACTAAACTGATTACATTTGTGGAAAGAAATGATGGAAAGACTCCATATCAAATATCAGAACAAGACCAAGTGTTCATTGTTGATCAGACCATCAACTGTTCATGTGCAGGTTCAAACTGAAACTGAGGAAAATTAGAACAAGTATAGGAAAGCCAAAGTATGGCCAACCTGAGTTTAGAGACCACCACAAGAACATGTTTAATGCATTACACACAAATGATTAAAGTCCAGATGAGTTGTGGTATGATATCAAAGATATCATTTATGAGGAGAGTGAAAGGTTATTTAAAAAAAACAGGAAAAAAGAAAAGACCAAATTACATGTCAAAAGAAACTCCAATGCTTGCCTTTAAATGTCAAACAGCTAAAGTAAAAGGAAGACATGATGAAGTAAAGGAACTAAACAGAAGATTTCAAAAGACAGCTAGGAAAGACAAAAATCAAATATTTTCATGACATGTGCAAAGAGCTGGAGACAGAAAAACAAAATGGAAGACGACACTGTTTTTCTCAAGTTTAAGGAGTTGAAGAAAAAATTCAAGCTTTGAGTGGCAATAGTGAAGAATTCTAAAGAGAAAATATTAAATGATGCAGGAAACATCAAAAGAAGGTGAAAAGAATACACAGAGTAATTATATCAAATGGTGGATGATCAACCATTTCAAAAGTTTGCATATGATGAGGAGCCACTGGTATTGAAGTATGAAGTAGAAGCGGCCTTGAAGGAATTGGTGAAACACAAGGCTCCAGGAATTGAACCAACTGAAATGTTTCAACAAATACATGCAGCACTGGAATTGCTAACGTGTTTATGCCAAGAAATTTGGAAAACAGCTAACTGGCCAACTGACTGGAAGAGATCCATATTTGTGCCTAGTTCCACCAAAGGGGATCCAGTCAAATGTGGAAACTGTCAAATGATACCATTAATATCACACACAAGCAAAATATTACTAAAGATCATTCAAAAGTAACTGCAGTGGTATATAGACAGGGAACTGCCAGAAAATGAAGTTGGCTTCAGAAGAGGGTGGGGAACCAGGGATATCATTGCTGATGTCAGATGGATATTGGCTGAAAGCAGAGAATATCAGAAAGATGTCTATCTACATTTTCTTGACTATACAAAGGCATTTGCTTATATGGATCATAAAAATTATGGATAACACTGTGAATGATGGGAGTATCAGAACACCTAATTATAATCATGAGTAATCTGTACATGGACCAGTAGGCAGTCATTCAAACAGAACAAGGAAACACTGTTTGGCTTAAAGTCAAGAAAGGTGTGCATCAGGGCTGTATCGTTTCACCATCTCACTTCAATTTCTATGCTGAGCAAATAATCTGAGAAGTTGGACATTATGAAGAACAATGTCGCATGAGGATTAGAGGGAGACGCATTAACAACCTGCATTAGGCAGCTGACACAACTCTACTGAAAGTGAAGGAGATTTGAAACATTTGCTGATGAAGACCACAGAACATGGCCTTCAGTATGGATTGTGACTCAACATCAACAAAACAAAAAATATTACAACTGCATCAGGATGCAATTTCATAATAAATGGAGAAAATTTTGAGAGTGTACAAGATTTTGCTTTACTTGTTTCTACAGTCAACATCCATGGAAGCAGCAGTCAAGAAATCAAAAGATACATTGTTTTGGGAAAAGCTGTGGCAAAAGATCTCTTTAGAGTTTTGAAAAGTAAAGATGTCACATTGAAGATGAAGGTATGCCTGACTCATGCCATGGTATTTTCAGTTGCATCATATGGTTGTGAAAACCAGACATTGAATAAGGGAGACAGGAGAAGAACTGATGCTTTTGAATTATGGTGCTGGAGGTGAATATTGAATATACCATGGGCTGCCAAAAGAACCAACAGATCTGTCCTAGAAGAAGTGCAATCAGCGTGCTCCTTAGAAATAAGGACGGCTAGACTGCATCTTATGTATTTTGGACATGTATTCAGGATGAACCATTCCCTGGCGAAGGACATCATGTTGGGGAGATTGGCAGGTTAATGAAAAAAGAAAAACCCTCTGCTAGAAGGATGGACACATTGCCTACAACAATAGGTTTAAACATAAATAAGATTGTGTGACTGGCTCAGAAATGAGGAGTGTTTTGATATGCTGTACATAGGATTGCTATGAGTTGGACCTGTCTTGATGGCACCTAACAACAATCCTCCAATTATTACACATGTAAATATGACAAAGAATCAGCTTAATCTCAATTTGGTTCCAGGTCACCTTTGTTTGAATTGAGACCCTTTTAGAAACAGAAACTGTCATTTTTTTATGAGCGTCAGATACTGAGCCATTTGCTTTATGTATATCTGGGGCCAAAGAAGTACAGGTAAGTTCTGTGAGATCACACAGTTAGAAGATGGAAAGGCAGCAAATTGCAGTCCAAGTGCTAGGAAGTTCCTCAAACCATGCTTCATTTTATAATGAAGATTACTTTAGAATTTCTAAGGACTTACTCACCACTATGCTTTTTGACTGGGATTACAGTCAAGAGTTGCCTTTGGAAATAGTTTGTCTTTTATTTTAATACAATATCACCGATTATTTGGAGTGCAGAAAACAGAGCTTGATGGGATATTTCAATTAGAAATTTTGCTAACATTTACACTCCAGAGAAGTAAGGTATTGACTCCGCTGAATAGTGGACTGAGAGATTTGTTCATATAGGATAGGAGGGTCGCTATGAGTCGGATACCGACTCAATGACACCTAACAACAACAACAACAAATCCTCCAACCTCTGCTTGCTGAAAGTGAAGAGGATTTAAAACATTTACTGATGAAGATCAAAGATCATAGCCTTCAATATGGGTTAAGACTAAACATCAACAAAACAAAAATCCTTACAACTGGGTCAGCATGCAACTTCACAATAAATGGAGAAAAGATTGAGGTTGTCCAAGATTTTACTTTGCTTGGCTCTATAAACAACACCTGTGGAAGCAGCAGTCAAGAAATCAAAAGATGCATTGCTCTAGGAAAAGCTGTGCCAAAAGATCTCTTTAGAGTATTGAAAAGCAAAGATGTCACATTGAAGAAGGTGCGTCTGACTCATGCCATGGTATTTTCAGTCGCATCATATGGTTATGAAAGCTGGACATTGAACAAGGGAGACAGAAAAAGAATTGATGCTTTTGAATTGTGGTGCTGGAGACATCTATTGAATATACCATGGACTGCCAAAAGAACCAACAAATCTGTCCTAGAAGAAGTACAACCAGAGTGCTCCTTGGAAGCAAGAATGGCCAGACTGCGTCTTATATATTTCGGACATGTAGTCAGGAGAGATCAATCCCTGGAGAAGGACATCATGTTTGGGAGAGTGGCAGGTCAATGCAAAAGAGGAAAACCCTCCATCAGATGGATTGACACAGTGTCTGCAACAATGGGCTTAAACATAAATAAGATCATTTGCCTGGCACAGAATCGGCAAGTGTTTCAATCTGCTGTACGTAGGGTCGCTGTGAGTCAGACTTGACTGGACAGCACCCAACAACAACAACAACAATCCTGCAATCAGTGATTGACTAAAATTTTCACAAAGTTAATGTCACAGAATGCTCAAAAGTATGGGGTCTGAAGTCACCACGAACCTGGTGGTTGTGCTACTGTTTATCTATTGCTTACTCTTTGAATTAAACATCATTATTATTTAGAAAATACATTTATACCTTAACATATAAGGCCTGCAGCTGTAGCCCTGTGGCATCCGATCCCGTCAGATCTCGGAAGCTAAGCAGGGTCAGGCCTGGTTAGTACCTGGATGGGAGACTGCCTGGGAACACCAGAAGCTGTAGGCTTGGGAGAAGGACCTGGCAACCCCCTCCCAGGAATCAATCTGCCATTGAAAACCCTATGAGCAGCAGAGAAGCACTGACAATAGTGCTTCCCCTGTTGTATAGAGGGTCGCTATGAGTCGGATACCGACTCAGAGGCACCTAACAACAACAACAACAACAACAACATAACATATAAAACGTGTACAGCTTTATTAACTGCAAGCATATGTAGCTTGAAATGCCCTCCTGAGCACCTGAACCTTAACCCACTTGTGCATGATATTTGGGCCACTTAGATGATGTTGTTGTTGTTAGGTGCTGTCGAGTCGGTATCCGACTCATAGCAACCATCATAGGGTTTTCAATGGCTGATTGTTTTGGGATTGCCTTGGGAGTAGATTGCCAGGCCCTTCTCCCAGTTAGATGATAGCACAATAAAAAAACTAGATCTATAACATTTTTCTTATATTCTTGAATTAACTGAAGTTTTCTATTATCATTTTTTTCATGTTTGATATGCCATTGCATTAAATACTTTAGTTTTAATAACTGTGATCACAAATACTATATGTATATTAGGCAATATACTGAGGATTAACAGTAGCTAAATCTTTGGTCCTATCTTCTCTTTAACAAAATCGTCTTTGAATGTGTCCACTTATTTTATAATGATATACAGTTGATTTACTGAAAAGAAAAACAGAGTGCTTGTTGTCTGCTAATACATCTATTAATTCTAATAATAGAAGATCAAAAGAAATAAGTAAATACTATTATGAGAAATGTCACATTATATGATTTGAAAATCAAATTTATTCACACCTATTTCAAATAATCCTATTGCCTATCTCATTAAATAATCTTCATCCCATGTCATTATGCTATATGTATGGGAGAAACATTGAAGGAAAGAGCCATATGTTGATATTTTCATGACAGTCATCCATCACCATAATAAGTTACAAAAGTTCCTGTGAAAATAATATTTCTGGCATTACATAGATTCCAAAGCACTGGCTTCTTCTGTAATATACTTTAAGAAGTATTAATATGAATGTTATGCTAACTTGTCTGCCTTTGACCTAGAGTTTCTTCAAAATCCTAGAGGATTTTCAAGAGGCTATTGTCTGATTAAACTAACTCATAAAGCAAAGCTAACTTCATCCCTTTGTTTTACTAGGACAAATTAATCTAAAAATGTATTTGAAAAGTGAATCAACACAAGGTCTTCCATAAGTATAGTTAGATTTAAGCATTATTTGATGTCTATATAGTAATGCTTCAAAGCTAGATTTCACATTCCTGAATTTAATTCCCACTTCACTATGTAGTAGTTGTATGTCTTTGTTAGGTGCCTTCGAGTTGGTATCTGACTCATAGTGACCCTACACACAACAGGGGAAACACTATTGTCAGTGCTTCTCTGCTGTTCATAGGGTTTTCAATGGCTGTTTGATTTTTGGGAATGGGTTGTCAGGTCCTTCTCCCAAGCCTACAGCACCTGGTGTTCCCAGGTAGTCTCCCATCCAAGTGCTAATCAAGCCTGACCCTACTTAGCTTCTGAGATCTGAGGGGATCAGATGCCACAGGGTTATGGCTGCAGGCAATTGTAAGTCCTTAGGTATGTTATTTACTATTTTCATTCTTAGGATATCTAGTAAATTTCAGTAAATGTTGCATGTATTTAATCAATTGTTATGTTAATAAAATATCATGATTACATAAAGGTTTTAGGACAGTCTCTGGCACATAGTAGGCACTCAATATATAGTTATCATTAACTACATCTTTATTATTTTCAAAACGTAGATTCATAAGAAAAATTGAGTAGAGGAAAACACAAACAATTATTTAATTCAGACGTTTTCCATTAAGAGCAATCATAATGTTTTAGCATTTGGGAATGTAGATTATTTGTGAAATATTTAAAAATATTCATAATATGAGCATTTATTTAAAATAAATATTTATCATGGACATTCATGATGATTCCCATGGTAGAGACATGGTTCTTAATTTCAGAAACTTATGATCCAGCTTTTCAGGTAGGAAGTGTATAAAGCATGACAATAAGCATCTTCAAACTACATGCAGCGATAGTCACAAAGTATTTGAGAGGAAAGAAGCCATAATAACTCATAAAGGTGGCAAAACTCAAACTTAACTGTTAAGAAAGGGTGGAGTTTAAAGTTAGAGAACTTTGTAGAAATTTATAGAATTTAATTTCACAATTGTGTGGTTAAATGTAATAAGTTTAAAGATGAAGACTTCAGCATGTATTTAGAAAACAAATATTCTGCTTTTCATTTAAACAAAGTTCTTATAAGAGAGAAACGATTGACCATCTTCAAGAGTCCTTGGACATAAAGCAAGGTAATTTAACATATTATAAAAAATGCACAATTAAACGTAGTGAAGGTACAATATAAAGAATAGAAAGAAGGGGGGAAGTAGCAGAGGGAAGCAAAGATTGTGGACGGTGGGATGGGGAGGAAAGTCAATGTAAAGGGATAAAGGGGGAGAGGATAATCTGAATGTAAACAACACAACTTCATGAGTATGTGGGAGAAATAGGGGAATATAAAACAAATACGCATTTGAGGTTTACTCCATATTAGTCATAAGGATCCATAAAGCTTGTAAGTTGGTAACACTGTAACCAAAATGATGTAAGAGTTGCATAATGGAAAAAGCCAATGTTGTATTACTGGGTATCCCAACATCATTTACTAAAAACGGAAAAAATGTAGCATACTAGACAATGTAGTGACAATTAGGCAAGATATCTAAATTGAAATGTAAGCCTGAATTTAAAAATGGAAGAAGTAAATGAAAAGATGTATAGTTGTTTCCTTCCCAGAAATTTTGTTTGCTCCTCCCTTCCTCCTTCCTTCCTTCCTTCCTCCCTTCTTTTGATTGAACTGTCATCTATTGAACAACACACAAATAAATTAAACTCTCTCCACTTATTACCAAGATATTGGCTTCCTTCACACACAGCTATCGTCTTTTCTGCCCATTGCCATAACTTTGTCAGCTCCCACAACAAACTAATCATTTAAAGCACATAGATCTATTTTTATTTTTACATTAGAGGGACTGTTTTATAGAAAACCCTGCTTGATATGTCTCCTTTCTTCTCTCTGCCATCTGCATGTTGGAGAACAGGTCTTCTCTGTTCACCCTTCTCTTCCACTCCCCTATGCACACACACAAACACACACATACACATTAACACACACACACTCATAAACATACTTTAGCCCTAGTAGCTTTTTCCTCCTTGCTTCGGACTTCCATTCTCTCTCCTCAGAAAACCTTGTTATCCTCCTTTTTCAAGAAGAGATGCCTTCTTTCTCTGGAGTTTCCTTTGCCAAGCCTGAAAGCCAGGTGTAAGATCCCATTGTGGTTTTGATTTGCATTTCCCTGAATATTAGAGATAGTGAGCAATTTTCATATACCTGTTGGCCATGTGTATGTCTCTCACAGGCAATGTACACTTTTAAATTGGGTGTTTGGTTTTATTACTACTGAGTTTTTAGAGATCTTTATATGCTCTGATTGTCAACCTCTTGTTAGGTATATAGTGTGTTATTCAGTTCATAAGTCACTGTGGCAAACACCTGACAGAACCACATTAAAGAAGAAAGGATTTATTTGGGACTCATGGTTAGAGGATTTCCATCCATAGATTGAGGGCAGCGCTGACAGCCCAGGACTGTGGCACAGAACCTCACATCTTGGCAGTCAGGGGCAGAACAATCTACTGTAACGAGGAGCTCAAATATAACCTCCAAAGGCCCAACCCCAATGACCTACTGCTGCAAATCTAGGTCCCATCTTCCAAAGTTCCATAGCCTACTGGGACAGGACTACCACCTGGGGACCAACTGTTCAAACACGAAACCTTTTGGGGATATTTTAGATTCAAATTATAACATTGAGTTTGAAGATATTTTTTACTATTCTGTAGGTTGTCTTTTTACTCTGTTGATTATTTCTTATGCTGTGATGAATCTTTTTAGTTTGATATAAACCCATTTGTCCACTTGTGCTTGGGAATCTTGTCTAAAAAGTACTTCCTCATTCCGATGTTCAGAAACAATTTCTCTCTCTCTCTCTCCCTCCCTCCCTTCCTTCCTCTCTCCCTCCATCCCTCTCTCCCTCCCTCCTTTCCTTCCTTCCTTCTTCTTTTTCTCTTTCTTCCTCTTTCTTTCTTTCTCTCTCTCTCTCTCTCTCTCTCTCTCTCTCTCTCTCTCTCCTTTCCCTAACATCCCTCCCCACCCCTCCTCCTCCTCCTCCTCCTCTTCCTCTTCCTTATTCTTTCTGGGGTGTTGAACCCAGGGCCCCAAACATACTAGGCAAGCGCTCTTCCACTCAGTTGTACCCCTAACCCCCTTTTTTATTTTTTGAGAGAGGGTCTCACTAATTGCTGCAGGCTACCTCTGGCCTCAAACTGGTGATCTCCTTGTCTCAGTCTTCTGAGTTGCTGGGATTACAGGTATGTACCATGGTGCCCAGCTCCTCTATGATTTCCTTAGTCATTTCATAGTTTCAAGTTTTACATTTAAGCCTTAACTCCATTTTCAGTTGATTTTTGTAACTGGTGAAAGACAGGAGTCTAGCTTCATGCTTCTGCATGTGAATACACAATTTTCTCTGCACTTTTTATTGAGATTGTCCTTTTTCTCCAATGTGTTTTAAGCACCTTTCTTTCTTCCTTCCTTTCTTTTCTTTTCTTTTTTTCCCTTGTTTTTTTCAGTACTTGTTACTGAACCCAGTGCCTCACACATACTTTGAAAGTACTCTACCACTAGATTGCACTCCCAGCCCATTTTTAGTTTTTCTTTTATTTTTAGATAGGATCTTGCTAAATTATATAAGGTGCCTCTGGCCTCAAACTTGTGATCCTCCTGCCTCAGACTTCTGAGGATTAAAGGCATATAAAATATGCCCAGCTATTCTCAGCACCTTTCAATAATCAGTTGTCTGTAAATATATGGTTTTATTTCCAGGCTCTCTGTTCTGTTACAAAGGTGGGGGTATCTGTCTTTGTTCCAATACCTTGCGGTTTTGATTACCACAGATTTATAGTATACTTTGAAGTCAGATAATGTAATGTTTCCTGGTTTTTTGTTTTGTTTTGTTTTTGTTTTTTGCTGAAGAAGCTTTGGCTTTTCTTTTGAGGGAGGGTTCCATATGCATTTTAGAACATTTTTCTAGTTCTTTGAAGATTATCCTTGGTATTTTGCTAGGGATTGCTCTGAATGTGTACAGATCACTTTGAGTGGTACGGAAATTTTAATTATATTAATTCTTCCATTAAGATAGGATGTCTTTCCATTTTTTGTGACCTCTTGGCTTCTTTTATCAGTGTTGTGTAAGTTTCACTGTGGAGATGGAAGTTTCAGCTGAGCTTCCAGACTAAGTCAGACTAGGGAGAAGGATGTAACAACCTACTCCTGAAAAATTAGTCACTGAAAACCCTATTTGAGCAGCACTGTCAAATATAGTGCCAGCAAATGTGCACCTCTGGCTGGAATACATTAAAGAAATGACTGGGGAAGAGTTGCTTCTTCAAAGTACAGTCAATCTTAATGATACGAATGGAGTAAAGCCCCTGGGACTTCCTTTTGCTGATGTGGCATAACTCAAAATGAGAAGAAATATAGTGGTTGCAACATTGGGTTCAAACATAAAAAGACTGCATGAATGGCACAGTGTTCAGTAGTGTTTCATTCTGTTGCACATAGGATCACTATGAGTTAGATTTGACCAGATGGCACCCAACAACAAATCTCTTAACATCTTAATGCAATTATAATTAATTTTATTGTTTTTTAGTCTTCATTATTAAAGATATGAATGATTTATGAAATATGCTTTCAATATTAGATCATTCTCTTGGTCTGTAGAATTACTCTTTCCATTAATTTTACAACTTCTCACATTTTCTGCTTACTCATTAATTCATCTTTATTCCAGTTTAAAGAACTTGCTTTACTAGTTTTTGTATGACTTGTCTGATAGAAATGTATTCTTTCAGCTTTTGTTTATCTGAGAATGTCTTTATTTCTCCTTCATTTCTAGATGAATGTTCCCAGCTTTGCTGGCTCAGCTGGCTCTTTTTTCCTTCAGTACTGTGAAAATCTCATGACACTCTTTTCTGCCTGTAAGGTTTCTGCTGAGAAGTTTCCTGTCAGGTGAATCTGGATACTCTTATGTTTAGTTTCTTTTCTCTTGCAGCCTTGCGAATCTTCTCTTTGTCTTTCACCTCTGAGAATTTGATTATAAAATGTCTTGGGTGGACTTGGTTGAATTAAATCTGACCAGTGGGTGGCCTTTGACATTACTCTCCTTGGATATTCCCATCCTTCTCTAGGCTTGGGAATTTTTATTTTATTTCTTCAAATAAGCTTTCTACCCCCTTGCCATTCTCAAGTCCCTTTTGAAACGCAAAATCTTGAATATTTGCTCTTTTAACATTGTTGCAAAGTTCTTATTAGCTTTCTCTTCACTTTTTTCTTTAGCTTGCCTCTGAGAGTGTCTTCTCAAATGTGTCACCTTTGAGCTCATGATTTTTGTTCTGTTTGGCCATCCTGTGACTGATACCATCCACTCTGTTTTTAATTTTGTTGAATGTATTTTTTTCAGCTCACGAATTTCAAGTTCATTTTTAAAAATTGCTTCCATCTCTTTGTTAAATTTCTCTGGTAGAGTATGAAACATTTGTCATTGAGTATGTTCAGTTTCCCTAAAACAACTGTTTTGAATTCTCTGAGAGATTTCCCATATTGATTACTATCTGTTAAGTTTTTGATACCTCATATGAGGGGTCACTGTGAGTAGGACATGACTCAAGGGCACCTAATAGCTTGTTGTTGTTAGGTGCCGTGGAGTAGGTATCCGACTCATAGCGACCCTCTGAACAACAGGGGAAACACTATTGTCAGTGCTTCTCTGCTGTTCATAGGGTTTTCATGGCAGATTGATTTTTGGGAGGGGGTTGCCAGGTCCTTCTCCCAAGCCTACAGCTTCTGGTGTTCCCAGGCGCTCTCCCATCCAGGTACCAACCAGGCCCGACCCTGCTTAGCTTCTGAGATCTGATGGGATCGGATGCCACAGGACTACAGCTCCAGGCACCTAATAGCTACATATTGACTATTTCTTGAGATTATGGTTTCCTGAAAGTGATTGATTACAGTATTTTTCATCAAGCTTCCTTTTCCCCCTTTATTAGTAAGTGGTAATGGGGTACACAGTAATACAGCATTGGCTTTTTCCATTATGCATCCTTTACATCACTTCTAGCAAAACATTCATTGACCAACAAAGTTTAAGGAGCCTTATGGCTAGGATGTAGTTAAACACTGATGCTCATTTGGGTTATACTCCTCTATTTTTCCAACATACTCATGACATTGTGCTGTTTACATTGAGGATGACTTCTCCCCCTTCATCCTTCCTCATTGACCCTCCTCCCAATCCCATCTTTTCCAATCTTTGATTCCCTCTGCTAGATCCCTCCCTCCTTTCCACTCCTTATATTGAGGTACCCCATATTGATTTCCAAAGTGGTTGAAACAATTTACAATCCTACCAACAGTGAAAGAGGGTTTGTTTTTCTCCACAACCTCACAAACACTTCCTATTATTTGTTTTCTTGATGTTGGCCATTTTTACTGGAATAAGGTAGAGTCTCAGAGTTGTTTTGATTTGCATTTCCCTAGTGGCTAGGGATGCTGAGCATTTTTTCATGTGTTTCATGGCCTTATGAAATTCTTCATTTGAGAACTTCATTTGAGAACTGTTTGGTTCCTTTGCCCACTTGTGTATTGGATTATTTGTTGTCTTGGGAGTCGCTTTCTTATGTTCTTTTTAAATTCTGGAAATTAGTTCTCTGTCAGATACATAGGAGGTAAAGACTTTCTCCCATTCAATGGGGGTTTTCCTTAACTCTGCTGATTGTTTCCTTTGCTGTACAGAAGATTTTTAATTTCATATAATCCCATTTATCTATTACTGTTGCAATTTCTTGAGCTATTGGAGTCTTATTAAGGAAATGATTTCTTATGCCTGTATGTTGGAGCACTTGTCTATCTTTTCATCTAGTAATTTTAAGGTTTCTGGTTTTACGTTCAGGTATTTTATCCATTCTGAATTAACTCTCATGCATATTGAGAGGTGCAGATCTCTTTTCATTTTTCTGCAGGTGGAAATCCAAGTTTCCCAGCACAATTTTTGAAAAGGCTATCCTTTCTTCAATTTTCCTGCTTTGCTCCTTTGTCAAAGATCAGATTGCTATAGATGCATTGGTGTATCTCTGGGTCCTCAATTCTGTTCCACTGGTCTTCAGGCCTAGTTTTGTGCCCGTAGCAAACTGTTTTTACTACTATAGCCCTATAGTATAGTAGTATAGATTAAAGTCAGGGATTGTGGTCTCCCCTGCACTAGTTTTTCAGTTTAATAATGGTCTTTTGTGTTTCCATATGGAGCTTTCTTTCCTTTTTTTTTTTTTTTTTTGGTTGTTGTTGTTTTCTGATACTGGGGGTTTGAACACTTGCGTGCTTTGCCAGTGATGTATCCCATTGCTGGACCCCCAGTCCATTTGTTTTTACTTTTTTACTTTGTATTTTGAGACAGGGGCTCGCTAAATTTACAGACTGCCTCTGGTCTTGAACTTGTGATCCTCTTGCCGCAGCCTCCTGAGTTG
>VMDO01025994.1:0-27363 GCA_007922755.1 Pedetes capensis | reverse complement strand
GCAGTTAGTCGAGTGCAGCTCTGCACTCTGAGGCCCTGGATTTGATCCCCACCACTGCAAAAATGGGAGAAGAACCTGGCAGCTCACTCCCAAAACAATCCAGAAACAGTCTGCCATTGAATGCCCTGTGAGTAGCAGAGAAGCACTGACAAAGTGCAGGGCATGGCATAGTGTCAGGGAGTGTTTTGTTCCATTGTACACAGGGTCGCTATGAGTCGGAACCCCCCTCGAAGCCACCTAATAACAGCAGACATCGGGGGATTGAACTCAGAGTGCTCCACCATTGAGCTGCACCTTCAGCCCCTTTTTTATTTTTTAGTTTGAGACAGGGTCTCATTAAGTAACATAGGCTGCTCCTGGCCTTGAACTCACACTCCTACTGTTGCAACCCTCCCAGGTCTCTGGAATTACAGGGGGCCCAGATGAAAGGTTCATTTTCTATTACTCAGTTTTTAGAGAATAACTGTCTTTTCTTTCCTTCCCCCCCCCCCGCCCCCCACTACTGGGAATCTGAACTCAGATCCTCACACAATACTAGGCAAGGGCTCTATGAGTGAGATCTCCCCACCAGCCCCCTTTTTATTTTTTATTTTGAGTCAGGGTCTTACTAAGTTGCACAGGCTGCCTCAGGCCTTGAGCTTATGATCCTCCTGCCTCAAATTCCTGAGTCACTGAGATTACAAGTGCACACTGTGGTGCCTAGTTTGCACCTTTTCTTTTCTTTTTTTTTTATTATGTTTTTCATTGTTGGTAGAATGCTGAGGGAAATGCAGAGGCCTTTTCAGTACAAAGTGATCTAAATATTTGGTCTGCTGCAGTGTTTCTCAAAGGTAGAACCCTGATCACCTGAAAGGCTCTGAAGAAGGTGGGATAGAATAGAGCAGTATTGTCAGCTCTGCTCAGGAACCCCTTGGTGCGAATCCTTTTGAGGTGAAATACCTGTTACCACATTATGACAACCTTTGTCATGTATCAGTTGAATGCTGGTCCCTGATTTCCTGGTCACCAGTTCATTATGGCAAATATCCATTCCCCTCTCAGACATGTTCCTCCTGCTTATATTAGTATCTGGTTTTCTTGAACTGTGTAAGAGCAAAAAATAAAAAGAATGCATTTATTGTCATGAGGTCCTGTTTCCCACTTGATTTGGTTATGTTTTGCCGCTGCCCTGCAAGTATGTCCATTCATCATGAGAAACAGATTCCTGTACACATGCATATGGGTAAATCATCCAGCAAACAGTACTTGGTAGGTACAGTGGGCCAGGGTTTAGCTCAGGTGGTAGAGCGCTGCTCTGTGTTCTCTGAGGCTCTGGGTTTGATCCCCAGCACTGCAAAAACGGGAGAAGGCTGCGGCAGATACAATTCTAAAACAATCAGCCATCGAAAACCCTATGACTAGCAGAGAAGCACTGACATAGTGCCAGGCATGGGACAGTTGTTATGCCCAGAGTTCGAGTTCCCCAAAGATCACCAGGGAGTCCGAAGTCACATGCAAGAACAAAGAGCCTTTATTAAAGCTCCAGCTCGAGGGTGCCGCACTTCACCGAGGCAGCGGTTTAGTGTCGACCTGACTCATTGCTGGGTAAAGGTTCTTATTGAGGGTTACAGGTGGGGGTAGGGATGAGTACAGGATTGGTCAGTCCTTTGAACTAAGATGGAATGGCAATTGAGGGTTGGCTCGGGGTACAAAGTACAAAGTAAGTTTGCATCTCCCAGAGTTTAGCCATTTGCAGGAATTCCCTGAATTTGACCTTTTACAACTAGCGACCATTTACAAAGTTACCTAGTGCCGCCACATTTTTCTTAATTCAGCCCTTCTGCAGGCCCAGCCATCTCATGGCACACCTGCTCTTGTCAGCTTTTATTGAGGGCTAGTTTTTCAAGGGACCAGAGTGATTTTGAAGTGACCTAGGCCTGCTATCACAAGTGTCATGAAGTGTTTTGTTCTCTTGTACATAAGGGGGCCGTGCTTCCCACCTGATTCCACGGCACCCAACAACAACAATGGTATTGCTGGAAATATGTTTGCTGGCCATCATAAAGACACAGTAGAGTTAAAGATTTTAAGTTTTATCTCAGCAAGGTACATTCTGTCTTTGCAAAGAGGGGACAAGCTGTAGATCTAGATGGGAAACGAGCACATAGGTGGGAGCTCATTCTGATCTTTTATTTCCTAAGGTAATCCCTATGACCACGTCTCACCCAATTGGTTAGGGTTTTGACCTCACAGTCTTGGCTAAACCCAATTGGCTAACAGTGGGAAGGAGAAGAGGAGGAGAATTTTAGATTTTCATGTTGTTGTTGTTAGGTGCCGTCAAGTCAGTATCTGACTCATAGCGCCCCTCATAGGGTTTTCAATGCAGACTGTTTTGGGATTGCCTTGGGAGTGGATTGCCAGGTCCTTCTCCCATTTTTGCGGTGCTGGGAATTGAACTCGGGACTTCAGAGACTGCAGCACAGTGCTCTACCAACTGAGCTAAAGGTCAAGGAATTTAGAGAGAACAAAGAAACTTTATAAGTCGCGGCATGTCTGGCTAGGTGGAAGCAGGTAAGGAGGCTTGAGAGAGAACAGAGAGCCCCTAGGATACAAACTATGGGGAGGGGTAAAGAAGGATAATAATTTGTATAAAAATAGTTTTTAAGAAAAAATTCCTTAGTCAGGGTGGCGCATGCCTGTAATCCCAGTAGCTCGGGAGGTGGAGGCAGGAGGATCGCAAGTTTGAGACCAGAGGCAGTCTGTGTAATTTAGTGAGACCCTGTCTCAAAAAGTCAAAAAATGGGCTGGGGGTGCAGCTCAGTGGTCCAGCACTTGCAGAGCGTGCAAGCGTATGGCCCTGGGTTCAACCCCCAGTACCACACACATACACACACACAAAATCCTGATATGTTCACAGTATGTACAGGCTGGACACTCTCTTAGGACATGGGGAAACAGAACTGAACAAAACTTGCCACCACCTGTCCCCTTGTGGCACTAGCATTCTGTCCCGATAGACAGACAAGGCATATAAATTCAGAAAGTGGCGAGTGCCGTAAAGGAAGAGGCCTGGGGAAGGATTAGGGAGAGGGAGGGTGGTGCAGGGGAATTGGATGTCCATTTTAATAAACTAACATCTGAGGAGAGCCTGGAGGGGCAGAAGGAGCCAGGCTGGGTAGGGTGTAGCGGGAAGGCATTTCAAGTGGGAGCAACAGTAAGTAACAAGGCCCTGAGGCTAGTCTTACTGGAAGGAACGAAATCCAGCCACTAGTTCCTGAAATGTTTACCTCCAAAAGAGGTCTGGATGACTTGACTTGAAGAATTCTGAGAATTTCCTGAATTTTCTTCCTGAGAGATTGCCAAAAGGCTTTCCTATGCCCCTTTGTATTTGTGTGAAATGCTTCTACTCAGTAATAAATGGACTTCAGGCAAGATAGTCACTTTCTTGTCTTTGTGTTAAGCAGCAGGTTTCTAAAATTGGCTTAATCTTTGCCTCCTCCAAAGCATGGAACAAAAGGACCTCAAAAATAATTTAATTCAGCATGTCTAAAATTTGCTCAAGCCTGCAGCTGTAGCCCTGTAGTGTCCAATCCCGTCAGATCTCAGAAGCTAAGCAGGGTTGGGCCTGGTTAGTACTTGGATGGGAGACCGCCTGGGAACACGAAGTGCTATAGGCTTGGGAGAAGGACCCAGCAACCCACTCCCAAAAATCAATCTGCCATTGAAAACCCTATGAACAGCAGAGAAGCACTGACAATAGTGTTTCGCCTGTTGTATATAGGGTCGCTATGAATCAGATGCCGACTCGACAGCACCTAACAACAACAACAACAACAACAAAATTTGCTCACCTGCAGCCATAGCACCCTGGCTTCCCATCTTGCCTGATCGCAGAAGCTAAGCAGGGTTGGCCTGGTTAGTCCTTAGATGGGAGACCCCCTGGGAATACCAGCTGGTGCAGGCTAGGGAGAAAGACCTAGCAATCCACTCCTGAAACAATCTGCCATTGACAGCCCTGTGAATAGCAGAGAAGCCCTGACATAGTGCCTGGCGTGGCACAGTGTTGGGGAGTGTTTCATTCTATTGTACATAGGGTCGCTATGAGTTAGACCCAACACCACAGCACCTAACAACAACAACAGCAGATTTTGCTCAGTGACATAAAAGGGACACTCTGAGGCTCAAACATACTAACACATGATATGGAAGAAGGGAGAGGAGGAGGTCCTGATGTTGCAGAAAAGTTTAAATCAAAAGGTAAGATGTTATAATGTTTGCTGAAAAGATAATTACTAGAACTTAATGTTCATTATTTAAAACTTATACATTCCATCCTGTAGGTCACTCCTGTCTCCTTGCTTCTTATCTGCCTATCTCAGTCAATGTATTACAACTGGTAAACTCAGTCTATTGAATGTACACTCTGCCCTGTAATCTGCTTCCCGATTTCTTACAACTGCTAAACTCAATCTATTGATTGTATTCTCCGCCCTGTAATTGGCTTCCTGATTTACTGTATCATGTAGACATTACCTGCCTATTTCCATGGTAACTAGCTTAACCCACCTATAGATGATCATGCAGACTGTGCACGTGTGGTTTTGGCTGACAACCCCCACCCTGTGAATTATATAACCCCAGGAGTACTGGGGTTCAAGGTCCTTCCTGAGAGGACTCGTTTCCATGGGCTGACCTTGCTATAGCGATACATTTTACCCAACTCCTGAGTCTCTGGAAGTGCTTTTGGTTTTCTCACCCTGCTTCACTGACAGTGTATTTTTGTTGTTGTTATTTTCAGTACAATCTTTTTTTTTTTCCTGTACTGGCGGGGTTGAACCTATCACCTTACAAATACTAGGCAAGCATTCTACAACTGAGCTGCACCTCTGTTGTTGCTGTTGTTAGGTGCCGTCGTGTCTGACTCATAGTGACCCTCATAGGGTTTTCAATGGCTGACTGTTTCAGGATTGCCTTGAGAGTGGGTTGCCACGTCCTTCTCCCATTTTTGCAGTGCTGGGAATTGAACTTGGGTCCTCAGAGACTGCAGAGCGGCGCTCTACCAACTGAGCTAAATCCCAGCTTCTACTCTGCTTCTTGTTGTTGTTGTTAGGTGCTGTGGAGTCGGTATCTGACTCATAGCGACCATCTGTACAACAGGGGAAACACTATTGTCAGTGCTTCTCTGCTGTTCAGAGGGTTTTCAATGGCAGATTGATTTTTGGGAGGGGGTTGCCAGGTCCTTCTCCCAAGCCTACAGCTTCTGGTGTTCCCAAGCGGTCTCCCATCCAGGTACTAACCAGGCCCGACCCTGCTTAGCTTCCAAGACTGACAGGATCGGATGCCACAGGGCTATGGCTGCAGGCTCTAGCTGCACCTCTAGCGCTTTTTAAAGTTCTGGTTTTTTGTTTGCTTGTTTGTTTTTGTTTTTTTTTTTAATTTTGAGGCAGAGTCTCACTAAGCTACACAGGCTACTTCTGGCCTCAAACTAAGATCGTCCTGTCTCCGAAGATGCTAGGATTATAGGCCTGTGCCACCATGCCCAGCTTATGGAGTTTTGAATTTTTAGGAAGAGTCCCCAGGCACATAGGGTTATTTTTTTTCTGGTGCTTAGGATCCAACCTAGGGCCTTACAGATGCTGGGTAAGAGCTCTACTACAAAGCTAGGCCCCCAGCATTGTTGGTTTGGGTTTTTTGTTTGTTTGTTTGTTTGTTTGGAGACAGATTCTTGTGATGTATCTTAGGCTGTTTGTGAACTCACAGTTTTCCTGCCTCAGCCTAGAGGATTATAGGTGTGTACTACCAAGTGTAACTACCCCAGATGATTTTTTTTCTTTATTTATAAATGTTGGTTGGGTACAGAGTAATAAGACTTTTGCTATATCCATTATGGGCTGGGATTTAGCTCAGTTGGTAGAGCGCTGCACTACAGTCTCTGAGGTCCCGAGTTCGATTCCCAGCACTGCAAAAATGGGAGCAGGACCTGGCAATCCACTCCCAAG
Source organism: Pedetes capensis (assembly GCA_007922755.1). Taxonomy (NCBI): domain Eukaryota; kingdom Metazoa; phylum Chordata; class Mammalia; order Rodentia; family Pedetidae; genus Pedetes; species Pedetes capensis. The sequence continues at coordinate 21,385 of VMDO01025994.1, read as the reverse complement.
GCAATCCCAAAACAGTCAGCCATTGAGAACCCTATGAGGGTCGCTATGAGTCGGATATCGACTTGACGGCACCTAATAATAATAACAAATAATAAAATATCCATTATGCAACTGTTACATCACTTTGGGTTACCCTTTCATCGACTTACATATTTTCCAGAAACACATAAACTAAGGAAGAGAAGATAAAAGAATAAAAAGTAGTGATTTTAATGAATATATAATAAAAATCATAACTGGGAGGACATGGCAATCCACTCCCAAAGCCATCCTGAAACAATCAGTCACTGAAAACTCTATGAGGGTCGCTATGAGTGGAACTCTACTCGACAACACCTAACAACAACAAAAAAATCGTATGCAATCATCGGTTATATTCCCATTGATTTTTTTTTCTTTCCTTTCCCCTGTTTTTCCTATGTATTCATATGGTTGCATCATATATTTATTTATGCCAGATATTTTTTAAGTAATAGAGTTTCAGTCATCTGTGGTGGCACATGTTAATAATCACAGTGCTCAGGAGGCAGAGGTAGGAGGATCATGGGTTCCACGCCAGCCTGGGTTACATAGCAAGACCCTGTCTCAAAAAACCAAGGGCTGAGGAGGTAGTTTAGTGGTAGAGCGCCTGCCTAGCATGTGCAAGGCCTTGGTTTGGATCCTCAACACAAGGGTCAGGGTGGAATAGGAGGTGGGGGCGGTGCTTAAGAAGCATTGATACTGTCCACCCATTTTTCAAATTTGTACACAACTTCAGACTTAGGCAGGGCGTGGTGGCGCAAGCCTGTAATCCCAGCGGCACGGGAGGCGGAGGCGGGAGGATCGCAAGTTTGAGACCAGAGGCAGTCTGCGTAACTTAGTGAGACCCTGTCTCAAAAAGTAAAAAAAAAAATGGGCTGAGGTGCAGCTCGGTGGTCCAGCACTTGCAGAGCATGCAGGCACAAGGCCCTGGGTTCAAGCCCCAGTACCGCAAAAAAAAAAAAACAAAAACAAACAAAAAAAAAACTTCAGACTTAGAAACATGTTGCAAAATACTACAAGAATTTCCAGATAATTTTTTGCCCTTCCACCTTTTAATATTTATAACTCCTTGTCCATCAGTAAGAAACAAGCTCCCATTAGCCACAATACATTTTCTTATTTGCTCCATGGTAGAACGTACAGAATTTTGTTTCAGAATTACTAACCCATGTCTGTGTAAAAAAAGAAACCTACTAATTAGAATTCAATATATGTTCCAATTTCCTTTTATCTTGAGCCTGAGGCCATAGAGACTAAATAGTCTAAATTACTTCGAGTAGTAATTTCCTCTTTTCTGTGTGTGTTAGCCATTTGAAATATGGTTCAGATCACTTGTTTCTCTTTGTATGAACTTTACAGCCCCCCTGGCAGCCTGATTGATGTTATTAATTTGTTTCTTGAGTATCTAAAATGTAAAATGTAATCATTCATTCTGCAGATGCCTCGGGAGGGAGATTCCATGCCTTGGGAACGTGAGGCAGTGTCTTCAAGGCCACTGAGCACGTAGCCAGCCAGGGAGCACACAAAGTGTGGTGAACGTGTCACAGCTCCCAGGACAGACCTGTCTCCTGCCACCTTCCCTGAAACACTCTGGACTTCAGCAGTTTCTTGTCACTGGTGTGTAGAGGAGAGGGTTTTACAGCTGGACTTGCTTACCTAGCTCTATACCGCCAGCCCTTTTTCAGGGCTTTGTATAAGACCCTCCCAGTCAAGATTGGCAGTTCCTTAATGAAGTTAAACTTACACTTACCACTAGACCTACAATCCTGCCCAAGAGAAAGAAAAACATGTCTATACACATGCTTGTAAACCCAGCGTCTCGGGAGGCGGAGGCAGGAGGATAGCAAGTTCAAGACCAGAGGCAGTCTGCGTAACCTAGCGAGACTCTGTCTCCAAAAGTAAAAAACATGGGCTGGAGGTGGCAGCTTAGTGGTCCAGCACTTGTAAAGCATGCAAGCATGAGGTCCTGGGTTCAACTCCCAGTACTGAAAAAAAAAAAAAAAAAAAAAGATCTTTATGCAAGTTATATGCGCTTCTGTCATAATCATCAAAAAGTAGAGCAACCTCAATGTCCATCAACTCACGAATGAACAATGGAGCATTCTGGCAATGAAAAGCTATTTGGCATAAGAAGAGAACAAATTACTGAGACATGAAACACAAGGATAAATCTCAAAAGCCGCGTGCTAAGTGAAAGCAGACACATCCTGGAAAAGGCAAGCTATAAGGAAAGGATTAGAAAAGCAGTTGCCAAGGGCTGGGAGTTTAGGGAAAGAGATTGATGACAAAGGAGGAGCACAAGAGAATGTTTTGGTATAACAGAAATATACATTAGAGCTGAGTGCAATGGCGCATGCCTGGAATTCTGGATACTCAGGAGGCAGAGGCAGGAGGATTCCAAGTTTGAAGGCCAGAGGCAGCCCATGCAATTTAGCAAGCCCTTGTCTCAAAAACATTAAAAGGGGGTTGAGGTTGGGGGTGAGGGTGCAGCTTAGTGGCAGAGCACTTGCCTAGCATGCTGGAGGCCCTGGGTGCAACCCTCAGTACTTAAACAAAAACAAAAATAAGAACAAAACCAAAAAAGTAGTATACATTTGGTGGTGGGGGCAGTGACGGGATGGCATATTTTATCAAATATATGGAACGATACAAGTAAAATGGATACATTTTGCTGTGTGTAAATTATACCTCCAAAACCTGACTTAAAAACCCTCCCAGTTCTACTGCCTCTTCTTTTCTGCCTTCTCATGCCTGGAACTGTAATTCTAGACAGAAATGCGAATCTTTTACTGGCTATACGAATGATTGGCTGTTTTGGACTAATGAAATTATATGATGACTGGAGGTTTTAAAGAGAATTAGTAAGCTAGAGAGTTTTAGTATGGGTAAGAGTGGAAGAGGAAGAACCAGCCTGAAGAAAAGCTGCAGGTAGCACATGGTGAGTGGATCATCCACTGGGGTGTTTTACAGGGTGTGTGTAGGAGGGATGACCATTCATCCCTTGGAACCTTAGTGCCACGCCCACACTGCTAGGCATGGGCGTGCAACAATGCCATCTAGTGAGGCTGTGGGGATAAACTGCTGGAGGAGTTGGAATAAACAGGGGTGGCAAAGTGGGATGGGAACATAAGCAAAGTAACAGTTTAGTGAGTGGGGGAGAATGAGGGAGGGTATGGGGTGAAAGGGGTCCAGTATCCAGAGTAGGGTAATAGATCTGCTGAAAACGGAAGAGGAAGCATTATGAGAAGAAAGGAGGAGGAATGAGTGACAGCAGAGAGAATCTAGTGGGAGCTCAGTGTGTTCAGGGCATTGCCGTTCTCTGTGGCTGGGGTGGGGGTGCAGGAGGTGGAAGGGGGTGAATTGCCTGGAAAGGAAGCACCTTAGGCTCTGTTGCCTGCAGCTGTAGCACTGTGGCGTCTGATCCCGTCAGATCTTGGAAGCTAAGCAGGGTCGGGCCTGGTTAGTACTCTGATGGGAGACCACCTGGGAACATGAGGTGTTGTAGGCTTGGGAGAAGGACCCGGCAACCCACTCCCCCACATCAATCAGCCATTGAAAACCCTATGAATAGCAGAGAAGCCCTGACAGTAACGTTTCACCTGTTGTACATAGAGTCACTATGAGCCAGATACTGACTCAATGGCACCTAGCAACAACAACAACAGTGCTCTGCTGAGGGTCTCAAGCAATGGGAAAGGGGACACTGTAGGGTGTCATGCAGGGGAGTGACATGATCCGTGATTGAGGTGAGTGAGCTGCAAATGGAAACTGTATTTGGAGGGTGGAAGAAGGGAGCCTGTTAGGATATTGTCATCCAACAATTCTGCTTGTAGTGTCACCTGCAGTGAGCGTGACAGTCCAGCTCTCCTACTGCCTTAACCTGAAGCGGCGTAGGAGGCGGAGGCAGGAGGATCGCAAGTTCAAGATCAGAGGCAGTCTGCATAACTTAGCAAGATCCTGTCTCAAAAAAAAAAAAAAAAAAAGTAAAAAAAAGTAAAAAAAATAGGCTGCGGGAGCAGCTCAGTGGTCCAGGACTAGGCCCTGGTTCAACCTCCCAGTACGGCAAAAAAAAAAAAAAAAGAGTTCCATTTCATGGGGACCTCCATTCAGGTGAACGCCGGTCCTTGGCTAGGTTGCAAAAATGAATTTTAGGATGAGTCAGTAAGATAGAAAAGCAGATGGAAGTTTATTAAAGGGTGAGAGGTAGTACATGTTTCTAGAGTGAAGCACGGGCGTCTAGAGAGAGACGTGTGACTTGCCTTTACAATGGGTATATGGATATGGTTTTGTGTCTTTTTAAAACTAGCTTTAAAAACTAAGTAGAGTCACAAATTTACTATGAGAAAAGGTAGTACGAGCTAGTTTGCCTATTCCTCTTATCCTAAAGAATTTCCTTGTGTGAGTTAAATTGTAAAGTGATTTTATGGGGTGTCGTGTTTAGGCTTGAGCATAGGAGAGGGATGTTAGTAATGTTAAACTTAAAAATCATAAACATTCATGGTCTTGGCAAGCATAGTCTATTTGTTGTTTCCAACACTCTTGTTTGAGAGAACAGGAAGAGGAGAATTGTCTCTGTTGAGGCCATCTTTACTGATCTTGTTAGTTAGGTACTGTGGCCTCTCCACCAGTGAGGGCTGTGAGCATATTCTTTGAGTTAAAGCTGTTGATTCTCAGTAGATAGGGGATGTCATGAGATTCCAGAGTGAGGGAGGGGCTTCTCTTCTTTTCCATGTCCCCCAGATTTTCTGTCTTTTGACCTGTCCAAGTCTATTAACTTTAATTATAGTCGGTCATCTGGTTTGGCGAGATTCTTAGGGAAGCACTGGTTTCTGTTCACGCAGTTCTCATAGCAGCTTCTCTTCTTTTGATTCTCAGCTGGAATTCTCAGCTGGTAAGACTCAGAGCCGTCCAGGGTGAAAAGCCCTTTCCTTCCCTTGTGCCCCAAATTTCCCTGTCTTTTTATCCTGCCTCACTAGGACATTCTCCTACAGACCCATTTGTACGGTATAAAAGGATGTGTTTCCAAGTTTATTCATTGCAGCTGTTTGTAATAGCTAATACTGGAACCAGCCTAATTTCAACAGTATAGATAGGCCAAGAATATTAGGCTGGTTCCAACATTTGTTGTCATAAACAGCTACAAAGAGACCTTATTAGTGCTGTTCCTGAAGGAAGCTAAGAAATGGCTGCAGTTACCCAGGAGCACAGGTGAAGATGTGTACTTGACAGTCATCAGCTTAGGGGCAAAGGTTGATGTGACATAGAATAAGTCCATGCGAGACAAGAATAGGTTTTAGTGGTTGCTTAGGGGTAAGGGACAAATTTTATTAACCTCTGTACGTTAAGAACAATCAAGAATTTGAGCTGACTCAGTGGTAGAGCCTAGTATGCACAAGGCTCTAGGTTTGATTCCCCAGCAACAGACATACAAACGAATCTGATAAAATAGTGTACGTATAGGAAAGAGCTGGAGGACCCGGACAGTTCAACCAAGAGTCAGGATGAACGTGATGGCGTGGGAGCCGGAGAGCCTAGAACACTTCCTGGACCGGACCAACATTGCCTCCTGGGGCTTTCCGTGATGCCTCAGCGAGGACTCAGTTTCCCCACTGGCAGATGCAGAGGCTTGGCTTTCGCATCTCAAGTGTCTCCAGCGCTGTCACTCACCCATCCCGCGCCGTCGCCTAGGAAACGGGCGCCCCTTCCCGCGGCGCCGGCGCTCCCTGCGAGGCCCCGCCCCCTCTCCGCGGGCGAGCTCTGATTGGCCCGTTTGAAAAGCGCCGGGCGGGAGCGCAGCCGGGCCCGCAGCGACGCCGCCGGGCTTTCCAGAGCGCCGCGCTCGGCCGGGTCCCGTAGCCTCCTGTCCCAGCCAGCCCTCGGAGAGACCCCGGGTCCCGCGCGCGTGGGCCGCACGGAGCCTGCTGCCATGAGGCCGGCGTGAGTACAGGCGGCGGCGGGGTTGGGAGGCCGCGGCGGGCCCGCTCCCCGATCACGCGGCGCCGGCCGCGCCCCCCAAAGTGGGCGCCTCGGGGAGGCCCGGGCGGCGTCGGCCTCGGCGCCTGCCGCCCGCCCGGCCTCACGGGCGTGGCGGGTCCGCCGAGGCCGGGGTTTCCCTGGGGTCACCGCAGCTTCCGACGGCCGGGCGGCCTCCCTCCGGCCCGGCGTCGCCCCCGGTCCCCCCGGGGCCTCGCGCGCGGGGAGCTGTGAAACGGCGCCCGGGGGCGGGTGGGGGATCTCAGGCCCGGGGACCCTGCGCGGTGGCCCGGGGCGGGGTCCGTCGCCTTTCAGGGCTGCCGAGGGCCTCCGCGCTGTTTCCGTCCCGGGCCGCCGCCCGCGCCCCATGCTCGCTGCGTGGGTGGCGCGCGGAGTGCGGACCCAGTCCTGGGTGGAGCAGAAAAACCTCTGCACAGACGGCCGGCCTGCCTAACGACTGGGACCGCCCGGTCACTTGCAAAAGGCAACTTGGGGTTCATTAACCCGGATCAAAGTCTTAATTACATTTAAGAAAGGAGCTTGAGTTTACCAGGCCTGCCCCGGGTTATTTTGCACTTCTTGTTAGGTGCTGTCGAGTCCGACTCATAGCGACCCAAAGTGCAACAAGGCAAAACAGTGCTGTCAGTGCTTCTCTGCTGTTCATCGGGTTTTCAATGGCGGATTGATGTTGGGAGTGGGCTGCTGGGCTCTTCTCCCAAGCCTACAGTACCTGGTGTTCCCAGGCGGTCTCCCATCCAAGCACTAACCAGGCTTGACCTTGCTGAGCCTCAGATCTGATGGGATTAGCTGCCACAGAGCTATGGCTGCAGGCATTTTTCACTTAACACTAATCTACTTTTGCTTATCTGGGAATAGGTTGAGAACAGTCCAAGCCAATAATTTCTCTTAATTTTGGTCTTAAATATTCATGTAGCCTATAGATAAATGTGAAAGAAAAGAAAAGATATCATAGAGAAATGGTGAAGTAAGTAAAAAATGTCTTTTCCTATTAAGAGACCAAGAAATTGGTGGCAGTTTGGGAACACATTTTGCCTAGGGGTAAAAGGTAATAGTTTTGAGCATCCAGTGACCAGTTGTAGTACTTGAAAGTACAGTATGGACGTAAATTTATTCACTTATTTATTTGGCACTGTGATTGAACCCAGGGCCTTGCTCATGTTAGGCAAGCAGTCTTATCGCTGAGCTCCATTCTCAACTCTAAGACATAAATCTTGATGCTTTGTGTGCATTTTAATAGTGTATTGAGATTAATCACTTGTGGGTGTGCCTTGGTAATGACTGTTGATACAGTGTATATGCTTGTGCATATCTATAAATGTCTTCAGAGATAAGTGACCAACTATTTGTAGGTATTTAAAATTTGTAGTGATTGCAAAATTGTTGCTCAAGAAAATATACAAACCGTTTAAAATATAGCGAAATAATTTATTTACATTTGGTACTGAAAATGTATTCTAAACCAAAATGTTAATTATTTTTGGATTATGTATGCTACATTCTTTTCCTAATGCAGTTCATTATTATTGGTGGTATTTGGGATGTAGTGTTTTGAAACTGCTAAGGAGTAATTTTGTAAGGAATAATTTCATAGGAAGTTGCCTTTGTCGTAAACTATATGTGAGGTTTTATATGTTAGTGTTGAACTGAAATGTGTTTTATTTATGACCAGGAGGGCTAAGACACCCAGGAAACCTCTAGTGAAAAAAGGATCCCAGACAAACCTTAAAGACCCAGTTGGGGTAAGGCCTCCCTGTGTGTATTCTTTTCTCAGCCCTTTTCTGGCTTATGTATATACTTGGAGGGAAAGGAAGAAGAGGTGTGAAGATCATTGAGTTACTTAAATTGATTGATTCACTTGTGATAAACTGATCTTTGCTGTGAAATTTTGTTTTTCTATAGGATGCATGAGCCCAGTAAAATGAAGTTTTAGGTTGTTGACTGCAAACTTCGTATGACTAATTATAATTTGAAAAGTTAGATCATCTAAAATCTTCACCCAGGTTCATGCCGTAGTTTTTGGGATGAGGGGAACTTTCTGCTCAGATAGGTGTCCTTTCCCAGCTGCATGTGGTAATGGATAACATTTTCCAAGGAGAAGCCCAAACCCCAAGTGCCATAAGGACTGGCATGTTGTTGTTAGGTACTGTTGAGTCGTGTCTGACTCACAGCAACCCTCATAGGGTTTTCAATGGCCGATTGTTTTGGGATTGCCTTGGGAGTGGAATGCCAAGTGCTTCTCCCATTTTTGCAGTGCTAGGAATTGAACCCAGGACCTCAGAGACTGCAGAGCAGCACTGTACCAACTGAGCTAAATCCCAGCCCCAAAGACTGGTATGGAATAGCTAATTCAGTTTCATGTCTCCTCATAATTGCAAGTACTTCACTAATTTCAGACTTGGGAACTTGCTTGTAAAATGAAATGGTAGCTGGGCATGATGATGCACACCTGTAATCCCAGCACTTCAAAACAAAACAAAACCAAAAACCCCACCCTCCTATTGGAGTGGTTCTCGGGATCTAAATTGAGGTACCAGGTGCTGTGCACAGAGGGTTTTCTTCATCCCCTCCTTTGTTTTTTATGTCTTTCTATACTAAGTGTTGGGGCTGGGATTTAGCTCAGTGGGTAGAGTGCTGCAATGCAGTCTCTGAGGCCCCGAGTTCAATTCCCAGCACCGCAAAAAATGGGAGAAGGACCTGGCAATCCATTCCCAAGGAAATCCTGAAACAGTCTGCCATTGAAAACCCTATGAGGGTCGCTATGAGTCGGATACCCACTCGACGGCACCTAACAACAACAACAACAATACTAAGTGTTGGGCTGGGATTTAGCCCAGTTGGTAGAGCGCTGCACTGCAGTCTCTGAGGTCCTGAGTTCGATTCCCAGCACCGCAAAAATGGGAGAAGGACCTGGCAGTCCACTCCCAAGGCAATCCTGAAACAGTCAGCCATTGAAAACCCTGAGGGTTGCTATGAGTAGGATACCGACTCTATGGCACCTAACAACAACAACAACATTCTAAGTGTTAGGTTAATCCAACAAAATTTTAATTGAAATCCAATTCCAGTGCCAGGCATCATGGCATACACCTGTAATCCCAGGAATTTGGGAGGCAGAGGCAGGAGGATCACAAGTTCGAGACCAGGGGCAGTCTCTGTTTTGAGATAGGGGAGACCCTATCTCAAAAACTAAAAATAATGGGCTGGGGGTACATCTCAGTGGTACAGCACTTGCCAAGCATGCAAGTTTGAGGCCCTGAGTTCAACCCCCAGTACTGTTAAAAAAAAAAAAAATTCCCAAAGAATTCTATAGTTTTTATTTGCTATTTAGACAGATTTTTATATTACCAGTAGTGCAACTGTATTACTTGTGGACAATAATGAAGAGCTTTGAAATTTGATATTTTTATTATGCAAATTTTGATTTTGCCCTGTTTTAAATCTTCTCATATCTAATATGTTGGTTTGCATTTGACAGTTTTGAGTAACAGATTTTGCTTTTCATGGTTCTGAGTTTATAAAGAGCTACTAAATTGAAAGACTAAATGTTTGATGAATGAATGAAGGGGGGCTTCAATGAAGCATAAGGCAGAAAGTCAAATTTCTTTGTTTATCCAGGTGTACTGTAGAGTGCGCCCACTGAGCTTTCCTGATCAAGAGTGCTGCATAGAAGTGATCAACACCACAACTGTGCAGCTTCATACTCCTGAGGGGTACAGAGTCAGCAGAAATGGAGACTATAAGGAGGTAATTCCTGCTGGAACCAGGTTGTTTTTATTTGATGTGTGGTTTCCTGAACAGCTTTTCCATTTTGAATGTAGCGAAGTTTGTGTGTGATCCCATTCTTTGGAGAGACTTATTCACATCACTGTAACCACCGTACCTAAAGTGTTTTTGATTTCTGGCATGCACAGACACTCTTGGTACGCTGGAATTTGAGGATTGCTTTCAGAGGTTTTTTTTTTTTTTTTGCGGTACTGGGGTTGAACCCAGGGCCTCGCGCTTGCATGCTTTGCAAGTGCTGGACCACTGAGCTGCACCCCCAGCCCTTTTTTTTTTACTTTTTTTGAGACAGGGTCTCGCTAAATTACGCAAGACTGCCTTTGGTCTCGAACTTGCGATCCTCCCGCCTCCGCCTCCCGAGCCACTGGGATGACAAGCGTGCGCCACCAAGCCCAGCAGAGAGTATTTTTATATTCAGTAAAATGTTGAGCAAACTGAAAAACAGAGTTCAAGCCAGGTGTGGCCCAAGCCTATAATCTGAGCACTTGGGAAGCTGAGGCAGGAAGATTGCAAGTTCAAGGCCACCATATGCTACATATCAAGACCCTGTTTCAAAACAAAAAAAAAAAAAAGGGAGGAATAAGTTTGTGTGTGTGCACGTGTATACATACTTATCTATGCAGAGAGAGAAGGTGAGAGATTGTCCAATTCAGTTCAACAAATGTTATGCTAAGCTAGTAGCTTAGCTGGAGGGTGTAAGATATTTTTAAAAAGGAGTAAGACAGTGGCTTTGTAGACTTTGCAACGTAAGTGGGACAAGTGGTAGACAAGGACCCTCCTATGGTAAGGCAGAAAGTCAGGTGTACTAAAGAGGGTGGGACCATGGGAGTGCAGGAGGGAGAGGCTGGACTCGGGCTGTCTTTGCTTTCTAGCTGCGCGACACTCTCATGCCCAGTGCTAGAGTGACGCTGCTCTTCAGAAGACTACCCGCGGCCTCTTTGCTGACACGTAGGGTGTACATCCCTTTGTTCCCATTGTCTCTCAGCAGCACCCTCCTTTCCTGAAGCAACTCGCCCTGTTCCCTAGCTGACTCCCCCTTTGCTGGTTTCTTGCCCAACCTCTCAATACTGAATTAGGCTGTGCCTAGAGCTCTATTTCTATTTAGACTTTCTCATGGTTTTAAACGTCCATTATATGGTAAAAGCGCTAGAATTTTTAGCTCCAGTCCAAACCTGTTCTCTAGCTCTACACTTGAACATCTAACCACTTGCTTGATTTTTCTGCTGGGTGCCACATAGGCACGTAAAGTTTTACATGTCCAAAAAGGAGTTCTTAATTTATTTCTTTTTTCTGCTTTAAATCACTTTCTCTTCTCTTTTCAAGTGATGACACCATCATTGTCCAGCTGCTCAGGCTGGAAACTTCGAACCTATTTTCTATTGGCATCTGCTGATATCGAGGTCATTAGCAGATTCTATCAGTTACACTCTAAAGTATATCTTGAAACTGCGTTTTTTGTTTTGATTTCTTTCTTTCTTTCTTTTTTAACAGTCCTAGGGAGTTGAACCCAGGGCCTCACACATAAGGAGGCAAGTACTCCACCACTGAATTGTACCCTTTTTTATTTTTTGAGACAAGAGCTCACTAAGTAACCCAGGCTGCCTCTGATCTTGAACTCAAGATCCTCCTGCCTCTGCCTCCCCAATTGCTGGGAATACAGATGTGCGCATGGTGTCCAGCTTGAAACTTTCCTTTCCTATCTGGCCTCCACTGCTGTTAGCTTATTATGAGCCTGGCTATTAACCACTGAGACTGGTGTTTCTCAGGCTATCTGCAGTGAAGGAGTGATTTTTTTTTTTTTTTGAACTTTTGATGAATAGCAATGGATATGTTAGTACAGCTTGTGCTAGACAGAACTAACAGTGTGAGTTAGATGACAGAGGACTGCTGTGTAATCTGTTCATGGAGATGCGTGTATTGAACACAGGCTGAGGTGTTGGAGCCGTGGGAAATGGCAGGAAAAATTTCTAGACGGTTAAGTAGACTGGTCACGGCCAGTTCTCAGCAGGCGTGGGTGGCCTGACCACAATTTGAATAGCATAGACAAGAGGGTACTGAAGCCTAACTGGACTGCCTACTTCCTACCCAGAATGTTGTTGTTGAGTCAGTTCCACAGAGAAGCCAGAATGATCTTACAAAGCATAAATGATGTCATTTATCATTTCCTTGTTAAACATTTTTTTTTTTTTGCAGTACTGGGGGTTGAACCCAGGGCCTTGCACTTGCATGCTCTGCAAGTGCTAGACCACTGAGCTACACCCCCCCAGCCCATTTTTTTTTTTTTTTTTCCAGACAGGGTCTCGCTAAGTTACACAGACTGCCTCTGGTCTCAAATTTGTGATCCTTCTGCCTCCGCCACCCGAGCCACTGGGATTACAGGTGTGCACCACTGTGCCTGGCTCCCTGTGTAAAATCTTTTAAAGAATAAAGTCTTTAAATGGGCAAAGTCCTGTTCAACCTGTCTCTTGTTTATCTCTCTATCCTTATCTTTTAGTGCTCGTCCAATCTTTTGAGATCCTTGAATAAGCCAGGGTCCTGTCAGGCAGATGCTGGCTTATCTGAAGTTCTTTCTCTTGGATCTGAGCGTGGATGGCTCCTTCCCCTTGAGTTTCAGCTTAAACATTGCCCCTTCAGGGTGTCCATACTACTCCATCAGAAATAGCACTCCCTCCTTCACCCCTGGTCTGAAGACAGTGTGCCTCCTTTACTGTGATTATCACTTTTATTTATGTACACTCATGTGTTGATTAAAGATGACAGTGCGTTGTGAGACATGCCTCATTGGGCAGTTTTGTCATTGTGTGGACATCATGGAATGCACTTACGCAAGCCTATGTTGTTGTTAGGTGCCATGGAGTCTGTATCCGACTCATAGCGACCCTGCATACAACAGGCGAAACACTATTGTCAGTGCTTCTCTGCTGTTCATAGGGTTTTCAAAGGCGGGTTGATTTTTGGGAGTCGGTTACCGGGTCTGTCTCCCAAGCCTTCAGCACCTAGTGTTCCCAGGCAGTCTCCCATCCAAGTACTAACCAAGCCTGGCCCTGCTTAGCTTCCGAGATCTGACGGGATTGGATGCCACAGGGCTATGGCTGCAAACCTATAGCCTCCTATAACCCTAGGCTACATAGCCTATTCTAGGCAACAAGCCAGTACTGTGTGTTACTGTACTACATACTTAAGGAAGTTGTAATACAGTGGTCAGTATTTGTGCATCAACACAAAGCTACGCACTGTGGCTTCCTTGGGCAATAGGAATTTTTTGGCTCAGTTATAATCTCAGTGGACCACTGTTGTGTGTATGGTATATGTGATCTGTGACTGAAGCATAGCCATGAGGTACACAACTGTACTGGCTCATTGTTTCTTCTACTGTATATAAACGTCAGAGGTCTTGTACAGTCTATGTCCTATTGGTTACATAGTTTGGATTAATCATGATTGGCCTGGGAAGGTTTTATGGAGGAGTGGGTCCTTGAAGATATAATAGAATTGAACACTGACTCACTGAATTTCCAGTTTGTGTAAATAAGAGTTTCAAATATATATAAACAAAAGGCTTGGTAGGGATTAAAAAATGTTACCACCTCATCACAGAAGGCAACATTGTGTAATTGAAAGAGCATTACACTGAGTGCAGTGCTACAAGGCTACAGTCCCAGCCACTCTGGAGACAGGCAACCTGTGCAATTAAGCAAGACCTGCCTCAAAATAAAAAACGAAAAGAAGGGGGCTGGGAATGCAGTTGGGTGGTAGAGCACTTGCCTAGCACGTGGGAAGCCTTGAGTTCAGCCTCTTGGCACTGGACTGAGTGAATGAATGAATAAATACATACATAAAGTGAAGGGCTGATAGTGACATCCGAGCAGGTCGAATTTAAGGTGAAGACTGTGAAACAGGATATGACATTGGACAAAGTTTGTAATCGCGTTAAGTTCTAATAAATACTCAAACAAATAACTCAGCATTGAAATTCATGAAGCAAAAACTACAAGAAATTCAGGAAACCCACAGAAGGATTTGTGATGTCTACAAACCAATAAAACTACCAAAAACAAAAATAGGAATAATTTTGGCCCCCAGACAATTAAGACATTTTAATTTCCATGAAAAATACATGGACTCCAATAAAGTTTTCCGAGTTGGCAATATTTTTGGGAATATGGTTCTGCTTTATACATATAATTTAAAGTTCATTGTGTATAAGAACTCAGAGATGAGATTATATTTACAGTTCATTTCTGGCTTTAAAATATTGTATGTCAAAATACTTCATGTTACTTTGCTATGCCATATTAAATGACACATAAAAAATAGTAGTCAAATAGTGTATTCAGTGCTTAAAAATTTTAACAAATCTATGACTGAATTGTTATAACATCTTCTGAGTTTTTCCGTCACTTAATTAAAACAAAATCAGTCTTAGTATATGAAGCATTTAGTGGACTTAACACTTGTACGTTCTCTTCAGTAGCTGGGACTGAAACTATTTACCAATTCATAACTGATATAGTTTAAATATGTCCTGACTTTTTGATGGGTTGCTGAGAGATGAAGGCCTGCAGCTGTACTACTGTGGCATCCGATCCTGTCAGATCTTGGAAGCTAAGCAGGGTCGGGCCTGGTTAGTACTTGGATGGGAGACCGCCTGGGAACACCAGGTGTAGGCTTGGGAGAAGGACCCGGCAACCCACTCCCAAAAAATAATCTGCCATTGAAAACCCTATGAATAGCAGAGAAACAGTAACAATACTGTCTCACCTGTTGTACATGTGGTCACTATGAGTGGGTTACCAACTTGACTGCACCTAACAACAATGACAATGAGAGGTGAAGGGTTCCAAGTTTAAAGACAATTTGTGTTTTTTTCTTGTGTGTCTAGCTCTGAAATGTTCCTACAGAAACATTATTAGTATAAACATATCTTTAGCCTAGATATAGTGGGACTCAATGTAAGGGTGTTTTTTTTCTCTCTCGGTCTCAACAGACTCAATATTCATTTAAGCAAGTGTTTGGCACTCACACCACCCAGAAGGAGCTTTTTGATGTTGTGGCTAATCCCTTGGTAGATGACCTCATTCACGGCAAAAATGGTAGGACTCTTGGAATTTGGATTCTCCTTTTTTAACCTTCTAATAAAACTTTTTGGTATATATTTGGCTTATGGTTGGCACTGAATTCAGATTAAATTTATTAGGACAACATTAAGCCTGCTTTGTTTGAGCTGGTTAATTTTAGTGTTCTTTAATACAATGAAGAAATATTACCAGTACAGGACTGTGAGATATAACTCATTGTAACTTGCTGCACTGCAGGTCTTCTTTTCACATATGGTGTGACAGGAAGTGGAAAAACTCACACAATGACTGGTTCTCCAGGGGAAGGAGGACTGCTTCCTCGTTGTCTGGACATGATCTTTAACAGTATAGGGTCATTGCAAGCTAAACGATATGTAAGTATAATTCTTTGGGGTTGCAACTGCTTTACCACAGACACAGGGCTAAGATACCTAGGGATGCAGTAGTAGTAAGGAAGAACTAAAGCATTGCCATGTGTGGTGATACACGCTTTTCATCACAGAGGCAAGAGGACCAGGGGTTCCAGGCCAGCCTACCCTACATAGCAAGACTCTGTCTCAGGCCCCTCCCCCTACCAAAAAAAAGTTTAAATGTTAAAATGCATTTTATTTCTTAAATATGTTTCTTATTCTTTTAGTCAGATTCTAACAATCTTGATCTGATTTTTGCCCTCCTTTAGGTTTTTAAATCTAATGATAGGAATAGTATGGATATACAGTGTGAGGTTGATGCCCTATTAGAACGTCAGAAAAGAGAAGCCATGCCCACACCAAAGACCCCCTCTAGCAAGTAAGTACCTTTGCGGACAGCACTGGTCCAGCGTACTCAGGATTCTGTCCTGTGCTTTCCGCAGGCCTGGGGAGTGGTGAACATAAATAGAGAGGTAGGTTTGGCAGTTAACTTTTGTGAGGTCAGAGCTGAGGACTGTCCCTGAGTTAGTGATCTGCTCCATATCCTGTCTGGTTTTGGGCACACCCAGTCAGTTTTGAGAAGCTACCTCCCTGGGTGGACACAGAGTGTGATGAAAGCTTGTGCTGTGAATCTGGGACGATACCAGGCTACCATTGGCTGACTGTGAGTGCGGATAAAGCTGCTCTAATCGCAGATCATTTGTGTTAAATCTTTTAGTTTCCCCTTGGGACTGTTTACTTTTCATACTAACTCACAATGGGCACAATCAGATTTTGGGGGGTTTTGTTTTGTTTTCTAGACGACAAGTGGACCCAGAGTTTGCAGATATGATAAATGTACAAGAATTCTGCAAAGCAGAAGAAGTTGATGAAGACAGTGTCTATGGTGTATTTGTCTCTTATATTGAAATATATAATAATTACATATATGACCTATTGGAAGAGGTGCCGTTTGATCCCATAAAGCCTAAGTGAGTAGTGAAGAAAGCCCCTGTTCACCCTGGGGAAGACACTTTACCCCAGTGAGCCTTCATTTCTTCAGCTCCAAATAGGGATAGCCTTTGCACTTGTTTCCAGAATGAATTGAAATAACTTGTATATCATGTTGTTGTTGTTGTTGTTAGGTGCCATCAAGTCGATATCCGACTCATATCTACCCTCAGGGTTTTCAATGGCTGACTGTTTCGGGATTGCCTTGGGAGTGGATTGCCAGGTCCTTCTTCCATTTTCGCGGTGCTGGAAATTGGACTCGGGACCTCAGAGACTGCAGAGCAGTGCTCTACCAACTGAGCTAAATCCCAGCCCTGTGTATCATGTAGTTAGTGTTTAGTGAGTATTTTTATTATTATTTAGATGCTAGCCATATTAGATGGGAGAAGGACCTGGCAATCCACTCCCAAGGCAATCTCGAAACAATCAACCATTGAAAATCCTCTGAGGGTTGCTATGAGTCGGACAGGACTCACGGCACCTAACAACGATGACAACAGCCATATTAGGGAACCCGAGGGTTAAGGCATATAAGGAGAAGAGTGTCCTGAATATTCATCTCAGAGATGACTCTTTAAAACTCTTGGCCTTGGGCTATCTTTTGAGAAGGGGCTTAATTATATGAGATGCCCCTGTTGATGCACACTGGAGGTGCCATTCAAGAACCTGGCAGTACTGGGAGTTTTGTAGCCTATTTAGCCATCTTTGTTTTGGTGATCTCCACAGAATGGATCCGAAAGCTATTGTCTAGCCAGGTGCAGTGGCTCACGCCTATAATCCCAGGGACTCAGAAGGATGAGGTAGGAGGATCACGAGTTCAAGGCCAGAGGCAGCCTTCATAAATTTAGCAAGACCCTATCTCGATATAAAAAATGGAGAAGGGGTTGGGAGAGCAGCTCAGTGGTAGAGTACTTACAAAGTATGTGTGAGGCCCTGGGTTCACCTCCCAAGTACTGCAAAAAAAAAAAAAAATTAAGAAAAGCTGTTTTCTGTACAAGTAATTAATTCTCAGACCATCCATCATTAATTAACATAAAGAGATATTGCATTGTTATTCTGCCAAAGTTAAATGACTTACTCCTTAGATTTTGTTGTGTCTTCCTTTGCGGAGACTAGAGAGACTTATTACCATCTGGCTTAACGAAGGGTCAATCTGCTTTTGTGCCAAAGTTGATTCTGGTATCTTATGTGAAATAATTAGTATCTTGTTCCTGAGTTCATGGCTTTGTTCTTCAGATAACAGCTGGTCTTCCATACTGTCTGTATTCGGCCCTCTCAGGACATAAATAATATGGCGACCTCTGTTTTAACATTTAACTTTTGTGTATATGTGTGATGAAACATTACTGGAGAAACAGCCAGGTTTAGAAAACCATTAAATTGAGAACAGATGTCCATATATTCATTTTACTTACATGCAAAATGTATGCACGTCATTTGAGTCACATTTCAATGGAGAGATCTTCATTCAGAGTCCTTGAATTTACTAAGGATTGATAAAATAATTATTACAGTTTCCAAGTGAACTAAATTAGTATGAATTCTAGAAGTTTATGTGATGGAAAACTGTACTTTTTTGCTTTTACTATACTTATCCATTCCTCAGATGAGAACTTTGGGGTTTTTTTGAGACTGGTATACTAGGTGGCCCAGGTTGGCCTTAAGTTCATGATCTTCCTGCCTCAGCTTCCTGAGTGCTAGGATTACAGGTGTGCGCCACCACACCTGGCTTCAAATGAGAACTTTACATAGGGACTTACATAGGGACACCCATCTTTATCTGTCCTTTGGAATGTTAGCATTAAAAAGAAATACTTGGGTTAGGTTATAGAGAAACACATGACAGTAAGGACCTTCGGAGGCAGTTGCTGTTTATATCAAATTACTTTTCCATTTTACTCACTATTTTCCTCTTTGTTTCAGAGTGGCAGTTGTCTTGACCCCAGTTTTGTATGTACCTGTTTTCCTAAGTTTCTGTGATGTCTTCATCACTATGAATTCCTTTCATTTCTGCCCTGTGTTCCAAGGTTTTATTTGATAGGTCCTAAATGAGATGGTTTTCAAAGGACCCTGTCTTGGTTTAATTTAGTTATGCAAGAATGCCCTGGGTGCTGTAGGACCTTCCCAGGGATCTCCTTGAGTGAACTGAAAATGGTGCATATTTGGCACTGAATTCAGACCTAACTTGTTAGGGTGGTGTTAGGCCTGTTTGAGCTGCAACTTTTAATGGTTTTTAACGCATGAAGAAATCTTGCAAGTGGAGGACTTGTAAGATGTGAGTCACTGTAACTGTCACTAGACTAAATACATTGCTGCGAGATGGTGCTATAGAACAGTAACGTCTGCCTCATTCCTTTGGTAGGTGGAACAGTTGCAGTACACCCATGAAGAGCACAGAGTTTGTGTATGTGATGGTGTAGTTGTACTAGTGGGTGGCATCTGTGGCATGTTTGTACGCAGGTCGTTTTTCATTGGCACTGGGCTGGCTGCTTCCTCTAAGCCTTGCTTGCTTTTGGAAAAACTTGCCATTGACTATTAGTGATGGTGATTGGTAAATATCTCCACTGTCACTGTTCATAAGACTGAGTCCGAGTAGACAGCACCCTTATCCAACCCTTAACATACAATACAGACCAAAACTCCATAGGCCACTTTGACGGGCTTGCCACTCCTGGTATATATCAAACTTTCTGATTTTTTTTTTTCTGCTGTTGCTGCAAACTGTCCTATCTGCTTCTAAGAATTTATAATTTTTATTTTATATGCTGTGTTAAGGCAAATTAGACCAAAGCTTTTAAAACAAAATTGGTTCCTGTAATCCTGTTATATAACTAATCTTGACTGTACATCTTTAATACTCGAGTGTAACAATTCTCTGGGGTCTTATGTAAGCTTATCCTCTCCATTAAAGAATGGCTGTCATGGGCTGTGGGTGTAGCTCAGCGGTAGAGCGCTTGCCTAGCATGAATGAGGCCCTGGGTTCCATCCCTGCCACTACAAAAAAAAAAAAAAAAAAAAAGTGGAATTGGGGGGGTCACATCACCTGGTATTTTAGTATCTCAAAATTTGGGAAACTAACCTTTTCTTCTTTCCCATAGACTTCCACAATCTAAAATGCTCCGAGAAGATAAGAACCATAATATGTATGTTGCAGGATGTACAGAAGTAGAAGTGAAATCTACTGAGGAAGCCTTTGAAGTTTTTTGGAGAGGTTAGAAACAACTGCATTAGCGGAATAGAGAATGATGGGTTTAGCTCTTGAGAGTGGTTACTATAACTTGATAGCAGTCCCTTTTGATTTATTGGAAGGCACATATAATGAAATGACTGAGCTCAGTTGTAATTAATGATTTGTTTGTCATCATAGGGCAGAAAAAGAGACGTATCGCTAACACCCATTTGAATCGAGAGTCCAGCCGTTCCCATAGTGTGTTCAACATTAAATTAGTTCAGGCTCCCCTGGATGCAGATGGAGACAATGTCTTACAGGTAAAGTTGGAGTGTGTGGAGCTTCTCTTGTTCTAGCTCAGTCCTTAATATTTGGAATTAGAGTTAAGTTAGGGAGCTGGCATTGCAAGAAAGATTGCTGTAGAATCAATGTATATGTAGCTGACAACATAACTTTTTTTTTTTTTCATTAAAAAGTGTAGTTTTGGGAAGTTGCCTATTAAATGTATAAACTTGGAATTTTGACATGAAAAGAGTTTATAAATTTTTTATTTATTTTTATTTTTATTTGTGTATGTGTGTGTGTGTGTGGTACTTGGGGCTTGAACCCAAGGCCTCACACATGCTTATTTTATTTTTTGTAGTGCTGGGGATTGCTCCCATACTATGCAAGGATTGTACCATTAAACAAAATCCCTAGCCCTCGTATGTGGAAATTTAGTTAGTGGGTTTTGTTGTTGTTGTTGTTTTGAGACAGAGTCTCGTTAAATTAAGCAGACTGCTCTGGTCTCAGACTTGTGAACCTCTTGCCTTCCCCTCCCGAGTTGCTGGGATTACAGGCATGCCCCACCGCACCCGGCTGGTTAGTAGTTTTTAAATGCTGTCAATTCACTTTCCAGGGTAAGTACAGTTCAGAAGGTAGCCAGTGTTCAAAATTGCTCCTCTTTTTGTGCATAGTTCAGTAGGGCCACTATTGTCTGTTCGCTGCTTACTTCTGTTCCTGTTATGCTATAAGGCTGAGGTCAATTATTAATAGTGGTTGAGCCCCAGTGTATATAACTTAATGACTTTAGCTATTGAAGTGTAACCTTATTTAAAACCTCATGAAGGTTTACAAGGTAGCAGAAGGAGATGGCTGTGAAGATAACCAGAATTTGAATTTTGATTGTTTATTTGCTGTCTGACCTTGCCCTAAGAACCTCCTCAGATGGTCGTGAGAATTAAAGGGGATAATGCATGTGAAGTTCTTTGTCTAGTGTTTATAATCAGCACTTAATAAATGTTAGTCAGAAAATGGTTATAAATCAATGTCTCATATACTTGGTTTCCTTTGAATTACTTTTTAATTTTTGATGCTAGGGATTTGAATTACTTATAATGTCAATTAGATACCTCTTGATTTTCATTTCTTTTTATAAACATTAGAGTACTGTGTAATTATTAGATTATTAAATATCTGGTACTACTATTTTGTTGTGGTGGTGGTCCTGAGGATGGAATTTGGGGCCTCATACATGCCAGACAAGTGCTCTGCTACTGAATAATTTGTTGATTGGATTTTATTTAAAGAACATTGTAAACCAGTTATAATGTACTTTAAGTTACTGGCTTTGCCCCTTTCAGGAAAAGGAACAAATCATTATAAGCCAATTGTCTTTAGTCGATCTTGCTGGAAGTGAAAGAACGAACCGGACCAAAGCAGAAGGGAACAGATTGCGTGAAGCAGGTGAGTAAAGCATTGCACTAATGTATTGCTACAACTTTGAAAAACTTAGTTTCTTATGTACGTTTCAACAGGTGGCTTAAGCATCATTTTCTTCATTTTAGATAATTGAGATTAATATCAAGCCAGCATAACTAAAGAAATAACATTGATTATATGCTGGGCACCATGGTGCATACCTGTAATCCCACCAGCTTGGGAGGATAAAGCAGGGGGATTGC